>JAGDQP010008993.1:19761-31948 GCA_022664845.1 Lepisma saccharinum
ATCCAAAATGGCCGCCCCAAAAACCCAATTTCCAAATCATTGAAGGTAGAGAAACGAAATTTTCAATGAAGGTGTATGACCAAGAGTAGGTTACAATAAATGGGGGCAAATCTTCCCTTTGGGGGCGCAACTAACCGTGGGAGGGTGAAGATGTACTCCGTGGTGGTGTAGTGCTGCAGGGAGATTTTGGTTAAGATAAAGGAGGCGCATCCTCTCAAAAGCACTGAAGTTGTGGGGCGAGCCCCGGCTCCCAGCGAAACTTCGAAATCTACCTCAGCCTGTAGGCCTACCGAAAGGGATTTTTTGAATTTGTTTCCGTTTGTTTTCAAGGTGTAAAAAAAAAAAAAAAAAAAATCTAGAAGTCACTTGTTCACAAAACTTGGAAGAAGTTGAAACTGTAGACATGCCCATCTTCGATTGTTGTCATGCTGCAGTTCTTTGATTTGAATTGATGACATTTAAAAGGTAGAAAAAAAGTAAAGCTATCACCTGTGCGATACGCACGCGCCGTGAACGGTGCATGGGGGATGTGAAGGTAGCGCTTTACCTTCCCAAGGTGCCCAGGAATACAGAGGACACACTGGTACTCAATTTGATAGGAGGCTGAGTGCACCTCAGAGCACGTGGCATGGGAACACTGTGAGAAAAGTCTCCAGTGTCGTGGCCGGGATTTGAACCCGGGCCGCCCGAGTCGTAGTCAGACACGTTACAGTCTGAGCCACGGCGACTCATGAATTGATGACATTTAGGTTTCTTTAATTCAGGGCTGGTGTGACTGAGGACAAGCCCTGGGAAAACTTCAGTCAGGATTGTTCGTAGCCAGGATCTTCCATATGCAAAGCCAGCGCTCTACCAACTGATATAGGGTCCCTCGATAGTAAGCTCTCGGGTAAAATATGTGAAACAGTCGTTAACATTACCAATATCTTTCACGTCTACTAAGGAGATCTTCCGTTCTCGCTGAGAAGGGAAGCCAAAGCATGTGGCTGCGTTGCCAGCTTTCATTCCGATGTTTATTGGACGTATTTACTGGTGTAGAGTGCTTCCTAACATAGCGAATTTAAAGTTACTTTTAGAAGTGTAACGGTACTTTCTCATTAGGGTTACGTATCAACATATGCTATAGTTGATAATCGTTCCTTTTCTTCCTGTAGGCATGTGGGCACACACGATGACCGTTGAAGACTATCAGAATCTTATAGACAGAGGATGGAGACGAAGTGGCAAGTACTGTTATAAACCAACGATGAATGTCACTTGTTGCCCTATGTATACTATCAGGTAAGCAGATTTTGAGTTCTTAGTTTGTTTCATACGTAAATTATTTGTAATACAATAGACGGGTGCTCTTTAATCCGGCATTCGTCGGTCTGGCATTGATCGAGAGCCGCTCGCGTTCGGATATTTTCGGGCGTTCGTTGACCTTTTCTAGAGCCTTTTTTTTTAAACAGTAACGCTCATGTGTATTTTTTTCTTGTCATGGAGCAGCGTGTTACATGTACAACTTGTTTTAAATATCATTGTACTGTATTAGTTTTTCTATGGTATTCCCATTAAAACTATTTTAACGCTCGATAATCCGGCATGGTTGTGATCCCGAACGTACCGGATTAAAGAGAGCCTTCTGTATTGCCATTTTCCGTTCTTGCTTCTTTAATCTAATAATATCGAGTTCATTATTTTAATTATTATGTATGCATGTTGGAAAAGATTATTGGTGCAAACAGAAGCGTTATCGGCGAATCTTGTTGTCATGAGAACTTCTAGTTTAATTTAATTAAATTTACAGTGTTGTCGAGGGTCATCGTATGTCTGAGGGATGAAGTCCCTCGGGGGTGGGAAGGAGGAAGGTAGCGCCGGGACCTTGATGTAGGTACCTGGTGAAACCGCACCATGATTCGAATTTGCCTGATTCTCCAATGTCGGTCCGCAACTGTAGCGACTGGACCACGGGGATAGGGTGTACCGGAACTGGTAGTAGAGATGGGGTCAATACGTTAGATTCATACTTGTCTTTTCAGGCTGCATTCTAGTTTGCATGAAGCATAGATAGGCATTTCATTGTAATGAAATTTTCGTTCAGTACATAACAGAAAATGCTGACAGGAAAAGTTATGTGAGTTGTGTCACTCAGCCGCCAAATTTAAGGACTGGTGCAGATTACAAAGTGACAGAGGTGTAAACCCAGCGCACCCCCACCACACTGAAGTGAAATATTCCCTGATACTCTCACGAGGTCAGTTTACCGGAACGGTGCCTTGAGTTAAGGCTAGGACTTCCTTTCCCCATTCCTTCTCTACAGTAAAGTTACAGATAGAACTCTTGTAAAGCGTAAATGACTTTTTTTTTTGTACATCCGTCACAAAAATAAAAAAAAAATAGTGTGTCCGTATAGTTATGATATGCTGGGGATGGACTTAGTATTGTAAAAAACATATGCTAGACACATGAAACATGTAGTTAATGAACGGTTTTTCTTTGTAGTTTCCTTTATAAAGGCTTCCTAATGTTTGGAAAGTTACGAACATGGAATTTCGATCAATACAGAGGTATTATTGAGAAGTTATCTTTCATTTTGTGTATATGTTGTGTGTTATATCTCTACAATTGCGCTGACGCGAAGGCAAGAAACATGAACATTATTGCACCGAAAGACGGTATGGAATATGTTAGATCTGAAAGTGTACTTTGCAAGGGTTGATTGATTTAAATCGGGTGATTTTATTGTGGAAAAAGAATCAGTTATTTAAATAAAAAATGATTTTTTTAAAAAAAAGTATAAATTAAGTGCAGAATTTTTAATCCCTCTGTAGTTTGTGAATCATATGTAAGCTTAAAATTCACCTTTCAGTCCTTTTGTGATAATAGACTCTTTGATGTAAACCCAAACCAAAGTAATCGACCTAGAATTGTAACAAACTATTTGATTGGTTCATTTCATATTAAACGCGAAATTATAGACGAGAACGTAAGAATCCAATTCACATTACAAGTTTACAATTTGTATTACAAATTCTATTTTTGTAATACATATGAAAACGAGCACACAGAAAACAGGTAATTCAGGTTTTGTTTTTGTTTACAAAACAACAAATTAATCTAAGGTCTTTAGGCAACTTTACATCAGGTTGAATGGATGATGATGGGGGAAAAACGAGAAAACCCACGGACCAGAGGTAAGCGCCCTACCACTGAGCGACCACAGCTCCAAAATACGTTATCTAATTTATTGTCATAAGGTGTTCCCAAACTGATAGTACAATTTTGAGGGCTGAAAAGTCAACTAAAAGGAGCTAAAATATATCTTACAAAACTTTAAGTCGTGGAACGTTTCGTTTTTAAGATGAAGCGTGGAGAGAAAAGGCTATTGCGATTATAAAATTTACGATTATTTAGGAAGAAAGGAAAGCACAGACGTCATTTTAGAAGGAAAGCTGATACGTAGAAACTGTTCCATTTTTCGAACTTAAATTATGGCTCAGAAGGTAACGCGGCTGACTACAAATTGGGCGGCCCGGGCTCAAATCCCGGAGAGGACACAGGAGACTTTTCTCTCAGTGTTCCCATGCCTGGCGCTCTGAAGTGCACTCAGCCTCCTATCAGAGTGTCCTTGGTATTCCTGGGCGCCTTAGGGAGGTAAAGGCGGTCGAGCGTGGTACTGACCACCCCACCCCACTTCATACCGTAGGTCAAGAAAATGTGGAGCGCAACCTCCACATTCCCCATGCACCGTTCACCGCGCGTGCGTATCGCACAGGGGATAGCTTTACCTTTTTTTACCCCTCTGAAATCACTTCATTGATCGTGTATCGACGAAAGTAACATAAAAGTTTCCTGCATGGTAACTTCCCTTTGTAAAATATACCACAAGTGAACAGCGCCATATCTTCTTTCATTTTCAGAACTATTGCAAGTTGTAATTGCCTACTTTCCATTGCTTTTTGTAGCGAACAGCACATATTTGTTAATTTCACTTTAGTTTATACTTGTTAAGATATATAAAAAGAAAAAAAAACTAAACTTTATTTAAATCAAAAATTTCAATTTAAATAAAATTATTATAGTTAAATAAATAAATGACTTTCTTGAAAAATAAAATCGTGATTTTTTCAAACGTGGTACTTTGTTACTTTCATAAATTAGGTTACGACGATGTCACATTACTTAACAGTACTGAATTGTAACGCAATCTAATGTTATTAAATTTTGGAATTCACCTACTTTAAAGACCCATTAGCGTACGTTTTGTAATCTTAATTCACACACTCCCATGAGAGCTGGTTCCTTGAATCTTGTGAGATTAGGTACCTTTCCAATTCAACAAAGTAAGTCAGTAGAAGATTGTCTTTATATAGAAGGCTGCATAATTCCTTTTATAAGAACTCCTACTTTCCATGAAGATAATATCCGATACAAACTATCAAGACAGAGCTGTTTTATTAAACAGAGATACAACTCTTGCTCTGTATTTAATGCATCGGTCAGCCATCGAGGTGAACAATGGGATTGATTTTCATAGCTCTGGAGAGGTTCTGTGTTTATGTATTTATTTATTCGTATAACTAAATCTAATTCTTATTTCTTTTTCCAGGTGTGATGTCCTTGATTTTAGAATTTCCAAATCCCAGAAAAAGGTGTTGAAAAAAGTGCACCGTTATTTATCCCACGGAACAACGAAAGCGTCAAATGAAGAAACAAGAAGCAATCCAGACCAGCAAGATTCTGCTTATGAAGGTACACCGTTGGGAAGTTGGACAAAAGGGCGCACCCACGCTTTTATTTTCCGATTCATAAGATTAATTCGGTTTTATTATTTTTTATTTTTAGTCTATCTTAAAAAAGGCGTGTTTTTTTTTAAAAAAAAATCCTTTTTTAATGTTAATTGATGAATATTAAACTCCCTGTGAGATAGGCAACCCAAATTTCACAAAATAGTTGCGGCGTTGCATGCATTTATGGATGATTTCGAATTATTTGAATTAATTAATTACAGTTAACTGAATTTTTTTTGTCGCATATCTAATGATTAAATATTGTATTGTTATCGGAAGTAAGCAAGTTTACAAAATTTCAAAGAAATCGGATGATGGGAAGTGAGTTTAAAATCGATTGCAAAATTTGTACCGAACAGCAGTGGCGAAGCGTGGCATAAACAAGCGGGTAGACTATGTTAAATAAAAACTTTATTTTCTTTTCCCCTGAAAATAGAGCATAATATTGGGCAGTGCAGCTTCCTTACCTCAGTTAAATTCTGGTAGATGAATTCTAATCATGCACCTACCCCTGTAGTCAAATATTTACATCGCGGACTTCAAAAAACGCTAGAGAACGGGCATGAGTTCGAGCCTCACCTGCGCAACCAGGCAAATGCCTGGATGGGACCTTCGATAGGAATTTCATTCCTCCACGGAAATATCAAAGTAAAAAAAAAAACACCAGGAATGAACAGTTTGAAAGTTCCGAACTTCCACTTTCATCTCGGCAATGTCATACTCACCAGTTTCTCTCTGTAATGACGGTCCCTACTACGCGTAAACTATGAACTCGAACAACGTGATTTGTGCGAGAATTTTATGAACACTACTGCAGATATATTTATTTTGTAGCAGCAGTCAGTTCAAAACACTTTAGCAGAACAGTATAAATTCACTAATCGTTCATTGCATAAAAGTAGCTCGATTTTTATTTTACTTCTTGGTTTCAACGAAAAACACTTAAGAAAATTACGCAAACCTACTTTAGTTTGCTGTATAACGGAGTCTAAAATTTTATCCCCCCCCCCTCCTCTTAGAAATATAATTAAGTAATCTTGAAGTGCTCTAATTCAACTCAAAAAACAAAAATGGCTGAGAGCCTATTTTACCAGTGGTAAACGCTTGCGATTTGGTAACTACGGAAGGAAGGGGTATGGCAGAAGTCCTACATCAACAAAAGGAATGTTATAATTTTTATTAGCTAAATTAAATTTCCAAAACATTCAAAGATATAAATTATCCTAGCCTTAGTTACAAGATTTCCAAACTGTGTCATTAAATATCGTTTCCGACAACCCAGCACTCAAGAAAATGTCTACAGCGATAAATATTTTACTATTATTTTTAATTTCTATTCAGTTCCCATGTTGAACAATACGTTTTCGTACAACATTTTAATTCACTGCCCGCGGAAAGCTTAAAATGCATCTGCTATATGAGGAGAGACGCGTCTTCTATTAAAGCGTGTGACTAACGTGTCACAGCAAGCAAAGCCTTTTAAAGTCCTTGAATATAACCAATACGGCCGTGAGCGCGAGTCACGTGCCAAGCTACTGAACCAAGACATATTGAGAACTGTCTCCCTCACTCCCTGCTCGAATCTCTCAGTCATCTCGGCCCAAGATCTCTGTCGTCTGCTGCTGCTTTGCGTCGCCATAGAGTACAAGGGGAACAAAAGCAACCAGCCATTTTGGAGCTAATAGAAGCGCTTATAATACTTTTGAATGTTTTAGAATAGATCACGTTTACATATTTTCTTTTTCATTTTTAACATTATAACCTGTATGTTACATACGGGAATATATTTTGCAATGGAAGTCAAAATCAAATCAAAGCTCATTAGCAGTGAATACAAAAGTAATTCAATTTATTTATTAAAAATGGATAGACACTGTATATCATTTTTTATCATATGGCACTACGTCATGTTTTTACATATTTAGGATGAGTGTTTAGCAGTCAGACATACTCTGTCCCTCAGGTCAAGTAATGTTTCAAACATTGGCAGGTGTAAGTGGAGACAGATTGCTTAAATATAATGTAAATATTGAGTTGACAACACTGTGTGTGCAGTGCAATGATATGTTGTTGTACTGCCTATACCATGGCTGGAAATTTCACGTTGATTGCGTAATGAATTTGAAGATATTTGGGTAAGCACTGCGATGCTTTGCATACATGTAGCCTTGCACTTCCTTTGGCCCTCACTCTGTCCTCCTTATTTTCAGCCACTATCGCGCTTCACCAGTGTTTCTTTTAGATAAACCTCTCTGAGTCTCCGTGGGATATGGAACTATGTACTGTGTATTTATTACTGGTCGTTGAGAACTTTTCGGGGGGGGGGGGGGGTATTTTTCGTACTCTTCGGGATAATACTCACGGTCATCCCTCTGAATGAAATACTGGTTGGCAGCTCAAGCTGAAGCATGCGGTCGATTCAGACTTACAATATTGTTAGTGTCACAACAGGTGGCGTGGTCGAAATAAGAATGAGAAAGTGGTCTTTGTAATCGGTTTCATCATTTTTATGTTAAGTCTGTCTAATCTGTGTGTGAAACTTCTTTTATTTTTATTTTCTTCAGAGAAATTGCAGCGTTCCATAAATGTATATCATTTGATTATCCAGATCCACTAAAGTACTTCTTGTTGAATTTAGTTGCAATTATATATGGCCTTTAGGTATCCCAGGCTTAGATCTGGCTGGTGTGAGAGTGAAGTTGAAAAGTAGTCGACCAAGGCCTAGTGTATAGGTGCCATCACTGTATTTGCCTGGTGTGGCTGAGGAGAAACCTCCATCAGGATGGCAGCCGCTAGGATCGTTCTGAAGACCTTCCGATTGTTAAGCCAACTGAGCTACGGCCGCTTGGTAATTTATTCTTGCATCTACTTAAATTGACATTTGTGATCGTAGTAGTAGAATAGAGAAAAAAACAATCCACAGAATAAAATAGGGTTTGTGTTTCGAGTCCGTCGCTGCATTTAATGCTCCCATTCATTCGTTTTGCGCACCCGTACCAGGCTTCGGGATATCTTCCGTAGCTACGACTGGATTAGACTGCTATCTAGTCTATTTGGATATATATATGACAAGATTAAGAGTCATTGGTGTAGGATCAAGTAATCATCTCAAGTCTCAATATCGGTTATGTAGATTTCGGATATAGCAGCAGATTGCAAGATTCTGTAGTATGAATCCACATGTATGTCTGAATAATAAAATAGGTTAGGGTCACGAAGCCTCTAGCAGCTGATTTGATTAACATTTAAATCATTTTGGAAATTAGCTAGTAGTTCTTCTTCTTTTTTTAAAAAATATACAAGACAATTACTTGGTATGAACTTGATTCTTTAGTGGGGGTGCTGATAAGGAATTATTACCCATCCTCCATGGTCAAATGGTAGCGGTCTCACATATCGGATCGGTATTGCTACCTCCCACTACTCTCTTCTTCTAGAATTTTCCTAAGTTTTGCCAGAATGGCACCTATTCTAAGGCCCCGTTCGTTTCTTTCGCATCCTTTTACTTGGAAATGCTCGCCGAGAGGCATCACCTCCCAGACTTGTGATGGATAGCTACCTGCTCACCTTACGAGATTTGTGTTTGCTGTCCGATAGAATTGAATATGCTGTTACATGTGTATTTTCTTTTGTTTCAGATATGATGTGTGCTGGAGACGTTCCAATTCCAGATTTCCAAAATAAAGCCCTGAGGGCAGAGAAAAACATTGAGAAAACCAAAGTGACGTCGGTTGATCCTTCGCTAAAGGATAGCATTGGTACGTAATATGTTATTTTGACAATAGCTGCTTTCAAATTTAACGTAGTGAACTAGATTATAATAACACTGGACGCTTACCTCTCGATGCCTCAATTTTTTTTTCTAGACAATCGGATTCATAAAAAATGGCTGATAGAATTTTCTTTCTTTTTGCCAAAATTTACACGATGTTGCAGTATCGCACTGGTATACGCTGAACCTCAACATACGGGATGTTTATTTCACATTACGGTGTATTTGCAATATTGTTCAACTTGCTGGAATTAGAAAGTGTAGGGATGTACACTCTGATTCATAGAACATGGTCGATAAGAAAATTTTCAAACCCCAATAGTTCTACAGTAAGACAATGCCACTTCAGTGTTTCCAAGTTCTTCCAATTTTTTTTGACAAAAATTTTCATGGGCCATTTTTTTAAATCTCCGTGTACATTCGAGAATAAGAAAATACATCACCCTTTAAATCATTCGAAACCTACCAAAAACTAGAACTACTGAGAAAAGCAAACAATATGACAGAATAAAAGGCTATCAGGTACTTGTGAGAGATTGTGCATTCTTTAAAACAGAAGGGAAGAAGCTTGTAAAGCCCTTTTTCCTTTAACTGTACATACATTATGTGTTTCCATTAAACGTTAGTTCTTCGCCCTGAAGGACTAATTGAATTTTATTTAGGGATTTGGAAAGGTGTCGGCCAGGGCCTATGTTGAAGGTGCCATCCCGGCATTTGCCTGGTGTGACTGAGGAGAAACCTCAGTCAGGATGGTTGGCCGCTGGGATCGAACCCAGGACCTTGCGAATGCTACGCCAATGCTCTACCACTGAGCTACGGCGGCTCGGACAAGGACAAGAGTGATGACGCAGTTTCTCAGAAAATGCTTAACTATTTGACACATATAAGCACATTTTTCAAAGAAAGGCACTTGAAACGTAAATAATAAAAATAAAAAAAAAATACCTGTTCATAATGTAAACACCGTGTTACCATCAAGAATTTCGATCTAGTATTTACCTCTTGCGTCAGTAGGTTGCTCGACTTCAGTGCAAGCGGTTCCGGGTTCGGTCTTCGCTGGATGCTTGACGATTTTAGTGTTGACCCAGCATCGTGAGGACAATTAAGGGAACTCCTTGAGTAAAAAGAAAGTAGCGGACGTTCCGGAAGTCAGACATACGACTACGAGGAGCCATTACATTAACCCCGTATCTTTTTACTTTGAACGTATATAACCGTCGGATAAGCCAGGGCTGTTAACGGTTTTGATAACCCCATCCATTTGGTATGCACTTCGCATTTTACTTGTCGTATATCTCACAGGAACGTAATTTTTATTGCCTAGTTTTACGTCATATTTATTTTGACTCGTTATGTGTTATAGGAAAGTATTTTAATCTACATTAACAACACAATTTCACGTTGAAATGTTGTATTTTATATAGTAAACTATTAATGATACATAGGCCTAATTTTATGAAACGTCTCACTTAAAGAAACTCCAGGAGTCAAAATAGTAATCAAGACAAATTACGTGAAAGAACAAATTGAAAATTCCACTTCCGAAAGTCATAAGACGAGTAAAACAATTTCAGTGTAAATCAGTAGAAAGTGATCGCCGTGATGGCGGTGGTGATCAACGCCGTTAAGCGACTGTTGCACCGCCCAGTTTAGTTCTGGTTTATTTATGGTATGATACGCCCTGTAGTAGACATATTTTCAAATATTTAAAAATAAATAAATCCTACCTGATACTTATAAAATACATAGTCATAGTGTTTCACGTAATCCAATCAAAGTCCATCACGCGAGTTAAAAGACATTAGAACTACCACGGGTTGAAGTCACAGGAAGATTAGAGGAAGAGCTACGTCTGACTCCTTCCCCTGGTAGTTTCCTTTCCGGATGGTCTTGAAAATGCCCTGTATACGGACGGTTTTTGGTGATTTTCAAAAAGAAACTTAACAACAAAATCTTTTTGTGTTGTAAATATTTATTATACCTCTGAACTCTATAGATGTTCCTCTGTTTAAAAATGTATAATACGTTACATCTTACAAGAATTTTCTTTAACCACTATTTGAAAAGATAAAAAAAAAAATATGTGATTTCCAATACCCAATTCGAGAAAACATAGCTTAAACACCAAATATGTCATTTCAATTTTTTTCTTAACAGTTTCTACGTTGTCACG
This sequence comes from Lepisma saccharinum, assembly GCA_022664845.1. Classification (NCBI taxonomy): domain Eukaryota; kingdom Metazoa; phylum Arthropoda; class Insecta; order Zygentoma; family Lepismatidae; genus Lepisma; species Lepisma saccharinum. The sequence continues at coordinate 30,479 of JAGDQP010008993.1, forward strand.
AAGTTACAAGCAATATTTCATAGGTAATTACCTCGTAAAATAATACTGCCATGCTATGCGAAAAAACCCTTAGCTCCACTTTTTGTGAAATTTGACATTTCGACAAAACATGCTTTTTCTGACTTTTTATTACCCAATGGAAACTAATCTAAGGCTGTCGTATTGATCATGTGGGTTTTATGACGTATTTTACTTTGCCTTAACTCCAAAAATGTCAGGAATAGGAAGCTAAAAAAAAACAGTAACTACCGATTTATTAGCAAAAATATCTTTATTACACGTCCATCTGGAGACGAGGCTTCTCCGTTTCATGCTATTTTAAAGCAGCAAAACAGATTATAAGTCGAATACTAAGGCATTACATCTCAAGTCCATGTACTTAAGATAATTTTGTTTTAAACTGAAGACTTGAAATAATTTTGCTTCGCATGAAACAACAATAAGATAGAACGAAATACATTAACTCCATATATTGACACAATTGGGCTCTTTCTGAGTATTTTAAATTTATAAATAAAATATTACAATTCTTCTAAGTATATTTATTATATTTGAAATTAAAAATAACATTTACAAAGCTGGACTTAGGGCCAAACACGTTTGCGTCATTTACCCGACACTAGTGCCTCTGGAGTTTCCGGCGAAGCACGACAGAATATACTAGCAAGCATTCATTATTATATAAGCAGCCCAACAATTGCAAAGAAAGAAAAAGTATTGCTCACAAGTAGATTTATTATTTACCTGTAGATTTCAAAATGTAAACTATTGTAAACAAGCAATAAATTACTCGTTAATTGTTGAAGTATTTCCTTTTCATGAAAGGACATTGTTTGAAATAACCCGTATGGTGTGCAAAGTTATTATTTATTCACAGTTTATGAATGAAAACGTAAGTTTGTAATATTACAGTTTCTTTACAGTTATTACGCATTATGATCTAAACATTACATTGAACATCATTTATGTCTTTTTCGAAATTAAGAATAGTCACTAATTTCGAATTCGGAATGACAATCTTCCGCAAAAATTTCCACAAATCTCAGCTAATTTGCTTTATTACTCCATTTCGCTAGCTCAAATGAGAGCTCAGCATACTTCCACGTCAGTACAAAAGAAGCCTTTGCTGCAAGAGAAATAACACACCCGGATATTGAAACAAGTGGTTACAACGCCAGGAATATAGCCAGGAGTTCATTCACAATATAAAAGGTTACGTCGGACTGTAACCGTCACGCGTCTTATTGGACACTATTTCAATTTCAGTTTTATTTATGGCCTTTAGGCGTCTAAGCTGTACGATGGACTGTGTTTGTTACACGTCCTTAATGCGTTAATGCAACATTTTTACCTTTGTCTTTTAACTCATGATCCGGAATGTGTTAATGTAACATTTTTACCTTTGTCGTTTCACTCATAATCTGGAATGTGTTAATGTAACATTTTTACCTTTGTCGTTTCACTCATGAT
>JAGDQP010008993.1:31958-50747 GCA_022664845.1 Lepisma saccharinum
TTCACTCATGATCCGGAATGTGTTAATGTAACATTTTTACCTTTGTCGTTTAACTCATGATCCGGAATGTGTTAATGTAACATTTTTATCTCTGTCGTTTAGCTGATGTGATGACGCTTGATAGAAGGAAAGGGTGAGATATTGGGATTATGTATTTTACCAGCGTGTCCACATAGGCCATTTTTAAAAAGAAATACTTGAAAAATTGTCTTTTGTGTGTAAATTTGTTCATATATACTCGACAATTACAAATAACGAACGGTCATAATAATATTACAGAATTGGATGCTTATGTAGCTGCCAAGGAACGAATGCGAAAGTGTGTTTAAATTTTTAAAACTAAGTTCTTTTCCAGCTCCAACGACGGCTGTGGAAGGGATGGAAGTGGACAAAACAGAATCCAGTCCAACAGAAGAGAAAAGTGAAGAGAGAGAGGGCTGTAAATCAAAATCTGAATCGGATGCGCCTGTTAATCCAAAGAAGACTCCAGCTGGTAAGCTTTTAGTTAATTAAGAGTTCAGTGTATAGGGAGTTGTGTGTTATTTCGATTTGTATGTTCGTTTCATTGTGATTTTTTGATTGTTAAATATTTCTGGCTGATGTTACAGCAAGGTTACCACTGGTTTGGAAAACCAGGGAAATGTCTTGTGGAAAACAAAGAAAGAAGTAGCAAAATCAGGTAATTTCATTTGCAAAAGCAGGGATATTAGATGTAAGTTTAGTACTACTCAGAATATTTTTTAAACCTTCATTTTGCTTTAGCAGGTATATGTAATAAACCTTGCCTGAAACGAGTGGCGATTGTTGCAGCTAGACCCAGTAAATTGTGTGAAACTCTTTGACTTCCAGCTTGTATCATATTTCAGGATTGTAATTTTTAGAAATTGGTTACCCCGTAAATCCAGAAGGGATACCTCCATGATCTTGGTTGAACCCGTACCATCACTACCAGCAACATGGTTTAGGTCGTAAATGGTTTGAGTTTTTTAGTTTCCAATAAAATTGTGAATCTTTCATAGTACATACATGAACACATAACCTGCATACTTACCGATGAGTCGTTGTTCAGTTGGTTAAGTATTGGCTTAACATTCAGAAAGTCCTGGAAACGATTCTAGCATCCACCCATCCTGCGTGAGGTATCCCTGGAGTTTTTTTTTTCTCAATAACACCAGGAAAATGTACGAAGGCCCAGGCGTCCTTCCCGACTAGTGATGGGTAAAAACTCCTGTTTGTATTTCTGGAATAAAAAACCGTGTTTAGACCCTGGAATCGTCTTGATTGGTGGAGTGTTTCAGTGTTGCCAGGCCACTTTAAAAAAAAATCAAGTGATCAAATTGCTTCCATTCAGTTAGATCTAGCTGCGCCAAATGTGGCATGAGCATTATTCTACACAGTACAAAAACATTGAGTGAGAGGGCCTACGTTGCCGAGCAACCCACTTATGAGTGCTGCAAGCCTATTTGCAATATATATATTTTTTAAATTGCTTCCATTATTTTAGTCATAGCAGCACTAAACTTCGCATACACATTGTTTGACACAAGAGGAACATACTGCGCATGTTATCACTCCCCAGGAACCCCGTTGTCATTGTTGCCAGCCCATGCCAAAAATATATATATCATGAACCATAAGGTGTAGAGACATGCGTGAGTGTCGTTTGAAAGGTCTTAGCTAGACTAGCTCAGAGCGGCCGAAAAAGTCCTGATTGATGCAGTGTTGCCAGCCCCTTCTTTTAAAAATAATAATAAATTAATCAAATTGCTTCTGTTCAGTTAAACTCAGCTGCGCCAAACTTGCAGTTAACATTATTCGATACAAGCACTGTGGATTTCCTTGCAGTTGTCAGTGTTGCCAGCCTTTGTTATAAAAATTAATGCTTGCGTGTGTAAAGTGCTATCAAGATACCGTAGTCTTACGATTATTTGTAGGATCGTAGCTCATTCAGCTGTAAATATAGTTATAAATAAACTGTATATTTTAGCAATATAAACTTAAAATATGAACAAAGCCTATAACAGTATTTTATATGCTTTATTGATTTTAAGGAACTAGTGGGTTGCAGTTCTTAATGTTAAAGCTTTATTGAAAATAAAAAAAATAAATGTGATGTTGCAGCATTTTAGAATCATTTTCAGATAAATGGCCCAAATGATGTCCATTACGTACAATTTTTTAACAAAGAACTATTTTGCTAGTGTATATGGTCCTTATGTACAAGAGTACAGCTGTACATAATTTCTAAATGCATAAATTAACATCTAGGATCTCTACGAAGAAAACAGTATGTAAAATACTATAATATCTGGTGTAGTAAAAAGTAATCCATTATTTTGCCAATAGATGGCTTCAGTGATCTGTATCTCGCGTTGTATAAGTCCGATCGGGTTCAACGAGATGCCGTTCAAACGATGAGATTGCGTACTACAAACACTGTTCAGATAGTTGTGATGAGTTGACTCAGTGTTGTGTGAGCGCGCGTCAAAATGGACACTAGCAAAGAGAAAATACGCTATATTTTACAGTTTTTCTTCGATAAAGGCGAAAACGCAAGCCAGGCGGCTGCAAATGTGAATAGTGTTTATGGTCCTGATACTGTAACAGCCAATCACGCGCAATTTTGGTTTCGTCGATTCCGTTCCGGTAATTTTGACGTCAAAGATGTACCACGCACTGGAAGGCCACGTGTCAAAAATGTCGATAAAATCATGGACATTGTCGCGTCCGACCGTCATGTAAGCACTGTTTCGATTGCCCAAGAGCTAAACATTGCACAAAAAGCCGTGTGGAACCATTTGCATAAGGCTGGATACAAAAAGAAGCTTGATGTATGGGTGCCACACGAGTTAACGCAAAAAAACCTCATGGACCGAATTTCCATCTGCGAATCGCTGCTGAATCGCAACAAAAGCGACCCATTTCTGAAGCGGTTGTTGACTGGTGATGAAAAGTGGATCACTTACGACAACGTCACGCGAAAACGGTCGTGGTCGAAGCGCGGTGCGCCGGCGCAAACGGTGCCCAATCCAGGATTGACGGTCAGGAAGGTTACTGTCAACAATTGGACCGTCTGAAGGCAGCAATTGCCCAGCTTTGGCCAATAGGAGAGGCATTGTGTTCCACCAGGACACACACATTGATAGTGACTCGCCAGAAGCTCCGGGAGCTTGGTTGGGAGGTTCTTATGCATCCACCTCATAGTCCAGACCTGGCACCGAGTGATTACCATCTGTTCCTGTCCATGGCGAACACGTTTGCTGGTGAAAAATTCGCTTCAAGAGAGGCTTGTGAAAATCGACTGTCTCAATTTTTTGCCAATAGAGACAAGGGCTTCTATGAGAGAGGCATCATGATATTACCTTCCAAATGGCAACACGTTATCGAACAAAACGGCGCATATGTGACCTAAATCGGATCATTCTAACTATGGTAAGTCAAGCCTTCAATGTCATGCAAAAATAATGGATTACTTTTTACTACACCAGATATATATTTATAAATAACCTTTCAGTATAACACAAAGCAGTGAACAGATACGTTTATCTCTGAGAAAATAGACCTACACTGCATATACATAATGCACAATATATGAACACTATAACGCTTTTGTCTCATGACTGTAGTGTATATTCCTTCAAACGATATTCATATTTGATTCAGTGGATGAAAGATTAGTCATAGTGTGAATTAGTAGCAATGGTGATTCCGAAATAATTATTCAAATAGAAAAAGGATTTTTAAAAGGGCTAAAATATTAAAAACTCAGCATAGGAGTAGTGTGTTAGTGTAGTGTACATTCCTTCAATCGACACATTGATTGATTATGTGGATGAAACATTATTGTTAGTTGGTGTTAGTAGGAAATAGCGATTTTGAGATTATTATTTTATCAGAAATAGAATTTTAAGAAATGCTAAAATATAAAATCTCTGACTAGGGGAAGAAACAATTAAAACCGATTTTTTATTTTTCACTCCCACCGGGTTTTTTCCAGTACTAATCCCGACCAGAGGCAAAAGTTGTCTATAAATATATTCAAATACAGTCGGTTAGTGTCTACCGACCGACTGACTGGTTTCTTTCCTTTCTTCTTTCTCTTGAATGAAAGAATGAAAGTGAAGGGTTACCTGAAGAACATAGGAACAACTGAGTGGGAACCGTGAACAAGTACATTGTAACTTTGTTGTAGCACTATCTCTTCTATAGCGTCAGGTATTCTGTGGTACCAACATATTCCAACAACCTTGCTTAATACGACAAAGATATGTGTGTCTCCCTCACATATAATATCATTTTTTTAACGTGTTTGAATTACAATTTACCAAGGACCAAAATTATATTTAAAAAAAAATCTCTGTTGTTACTTGCCCTTGATAGGTCTATGTTGGTCGTTCAGTGAAATTCCTTACCCTCCATTTCTGTCTTTAACTTTCGGAAATTGTTGCACGTAAGCTGCCCACCCCATTGTCATCCGTGCATTCATACAGTCAGCACATGCTACATCACAGCAATAATGCCTCGCCTAAAGATTCAGTATGGCCAGAAAAAGAAAAGATTTTTAACTGTAGAAGAAAAAGTTAAAATGATATATGACATTGAAAATGGAATCAAACAGCTGATGTGTGTCGTGAATTTAATCGGCTTAATTCCACGGTCTAAATAATTAAGGAGAACAGAAACAAGGTTCCCACTCACCTGGAAAACCTGGAATGGTCAGGGAATCCAGCTTAGCACTAAAAAGTCAGGGAATTTCACTAAAAATGTCTGAAAACCTGGAAAAGTCAGGGAATTTCACTAAAAATGTCTGAGAACCTGGAAAAGTCAAGAGAATTTGATAGTTTATTGTTTGAAGTTCATTTAGCTACAGCAGGCATTTAATGTTGGATCGTTTTTGAAATTACTTGGAGGCTAATGTGCCAACCATGAAGCAATTTAAGAAAAGAATACAGTGAAATATTTTGATGTATCTTCATGCAACTATGATCTTTATTTTCCCATGGAATTATGATATATATATATATATAAAATGGGGTACCTGGAAATTTCTGAGTAGTGACCTGGAAAACTCAGGGAATTTGATCTTGGCAAATGTGTTGGAGCCCTGAGAAATAAAATGGTGCATTTCAACTGAATGGATCAAGAATGAAGCGCTTACGAAAAGATCATTTTCTGTCTCAGTCGACTGAAATTGAATACAGTACTGTATTTTATGTTGTACTTCAACTTTGCACTGTTAATGTAAGGCTTAAAAGTAAATACAGTCTAAAATAAGGCTAATTAAGTTTAAATTCTTTTCTTTATCAGTTTCAATCTCATTCGACTGATAGGCATACATCTCGGTTATAACGACACAATTTTTCAATCTCTTAGATGCCGTTGTAACCAAGTTCTGTGATATTTGAATTGAATCTGAATTTATTTATTGGCCTTTACACAACTTAGGCGAACAAGAATTGGACGTATCGCATACTTTGTAAACTATCCACGACCTCCTTGTTCCTATAATCAATACTTCTGAGACATTCTCAAGGAGTGAATACCAGTGATTGAAATTAATATAATCATTTTCACGTTATTAGGATATCCACTTCTCATCTTGATGGATAATGCTGAAAAGCGGATACGTTTTTGAGTTGACGCTTTACATTTTTCTTTAAACGATTATTAGTTCCAAAATCTTTTCATTCCCTGAGGATGGATTCAACGTCACCAGTTTGAAAGCTCGGAATTATTGTAAGAGAAAAAGTCGTGTATGGTTCATAAGGTAAGGAATATGATTAAATCATGATCCCTGTACAAGAAGTAACATTTCGTGATCACCGCATGTGTCTTGTATTCACGTATCTCAATAGTTTCCGAATGAAGAGAAAATATTACTTTCGAGAGCCTCGTGACAAGAGAGTCCCCTATTTCCCAACTTGTATAAATCCAAAATTAAGTTTAAAAAAAAGGTTTATAATAACATAGTTTTACATTTATTTTACCAAAGAAAAGAAGTGATGATGAATTTTGATGTACGCCTCTTCCTTACCAGGACAGCTTAGTTGGTAGAGCTTCGCACTCTAGAGATCCTGGGTTCGAAACCAGCCGCCGACCATCCTGACTGTGGTTTTTCTATAGTCACCAGCAAGGTGTCGTGATGGTATATTGAACTTAAACACTGGCTGACTCCTTCGCGCATCGTTTCATCTTCCCTATTGCGGCCTGAGCCATAGATACGTAAAAGCCATGAATAAATTAAATAAATGCATGAGTTCGAGGATACTTTACCGAGCCGCCGTAGCTCAGTGGTAGAGCGTTGGCGTAATATTCGGGAGGTCCTGGGTTCGATCCCACCGTCCGACCATCCTGACCGAGGTTTTTCCGTAGTCACACCAAGCAAATGCCAGGATGGCACCTTCAACATAGGCCTTGGTCGACACCTTCCCGAATCCTTTCCCCTCCCCAATCCCGGCCTGAGCCTTAGATGTCTAATGGTCATAAATAAAATTCAAATTCAATTTGAGGACACTTTATATAGAACCTAAGTAACATTTGGGGAATAAAGGGCTCTGTTGTAAGTAATTTATAACGTTTAACGTCCCCACATCTAGTCTATTATAATCTAATTTCTATTTCTGTATATTTAGCAGACAGTGATCCAGATGGTAACCGACCTCCTTGTAAAAAAGCAAAATTGTTGAGGTTAGAGAAGAAGCGTGCGAAATTCCTCTCTCGCGGTTTGACTGAAGAAGAAGCCAATCAAATCCTTCAGCAAGGAAAGAAAACGAATGAACCCAAGTCTTTAGAAGCATTTCTTGATGAACCATTGCCACCAAATCCTACTCACAGGTTACAGGTATGGTAAACTTGCTTGTTATTAAAAGAAATTGTAATTTCCGGGTCAGTTTTTAATGAAAATGTGAGTGTAAGTCAAAAGAGAAGCTTACTAAATAAATGTACAACGTAAAAAAAATAAAGAAGAAGAAATAAAGTGATGGTCATGAACTAAAGGGTGAATTCCTGAAATTAAAACGAGAAAAGTAGTTCTTTTGACATTGTAACATGTGTCGGTTTAATAAGTGTCCCGTACCCAGTAAATATATTTGATGAGTAAAGTTTATAATTGTAGACTGGACCTTAATGTATGTCTGTCTATACAGTAGTACCTCGATTAACAGCTAGTTTTAAAATTACCGTTTTCGTATGTACAATCTTACGAATCACATTGATCCAATTTTTGAAACAAGGTGATCGACACTTCATTTCCAGGTATTCTTGTCCTTAGAACAATTCGGATGTATTAAAGAATAACATTGGTGGTATCCAAGTGCAGATAAAAAGGCAGACCTTTTTTTTTTTTAAAAAAAAAAAAACAACGTAAAAATTGTGTTTCATGATTGCGTAAGGTATGTAGGCTTAAATAAAATGATGTACGGATTATCCATGTTCGTCTGTCAACCGTTCTGTTCCTCCTGTTTATTACCAACAAGTAGGGTTGGCAAAAAAACATGCTTTTCAGGTAGATTTCGAAGAAAATATACCTATTGAGATCGGTACGATATGAAAGTGTATATTTATATTTATATTTATATATATATATATATATATATATATATATTAACACGCTAGCGGCCATAATTTTGAAGATATTTGAACCAAATTTTTATATGTTGTTTCTAGGCTTAATAGCTCGGTTAAGTTCGTTAATGAGCAAAATCGGTCGCCATCTTGGATCCAAAATGGCCGCCGAACCCATTGCTGTGTAGAATACACAGCCTAAACCGCTGGGGCTATTGAAATCAAATTTGGCATAAAGGTACAACATCACTTTTTGATTATGAAAATGTTACCTAATGAGTTCAAAGACGCCATCTTGGATCCAAAATGGCGGACCTAAAAATTCATTTTCCACACCGTTTGAGCTAGAGATACGAAATTTGGCATAAAGGTACATTATGACGAGTAGCTTAGGGAAATATCACAACATTTGGGAAAAGTCGCCATCTTGGATCCAAAATGACCGCCCAAAATCCCCTTTTGCACACCGTTTGAGCTGGATAAATGAAATTTTACTTGAAGTTGTACTATCACAAGTAGGTCACGACAAAATAAGAAAACTTTCAAAAAGTCGTCAACTTGGATCCAAAATGGCCGCCCCAAAAACCCAATTTCCAAATCATTGAAGGTAGAGAAACGAAATTTTCAATGAAGGTGTATGACCAAGAGTAGGTTACAATAAATGGGGCAAATCTTCCCTTTGGGGGCGTAGCCAACCGTGGGAGGGTGAAGATGTACTCCGTGGTGGTGTAGTGCTGCAGGGAGATTTTGGTTAAGATAAAGGAGGCGCATCCTCTCAAAAGCACTGAAGTTGGGGGGCGAGCCCCGGCTCCCAGCGAAACTTCGAAATCTACCTCAGCCTGTAGGCCTACCGAAAGGGATTTTTTAAAAATAAAAACCAAAAAACCTTGTTTTTTGGTTTAAATACTTAGCTTTATTTATTTATATTTTATATGGATAGAAATAAGTTTGTTTCTCCTTAATGTCTATATGCAACAGAGGGGTTATGAAGGACGGGACCTACAGCTATCGCTTAAAGTGGAATCCGAACCAGTATTCGGTTCGCACCTGAGAGAAATTGTGCTCCACCTGAAGTCGAACCCGGGATCCCCCTTGATTACACATGCGATGAGTCTACCGACTCATCCACGGAGGACACTTTATAGAAATACGTTGTACTGATCTTCCATACTTGTGAATGTAATTATTAAGAGTCGCTTCAGAAGAAGAAAAAGATACACAACTGCACATGTGAAATCACTGTACGGAGTTCAGATCTAATTTAGTCCAATTAGTTCACTGAGTCAGGAATATAGCGACTCAATTCGCATATCAATAAAAGAAGGGAATAAAGGTAGTACGAATTATTTGAGTTCACTCTGGCTCTGAATCATCCATACATATACATACAGAAAATACTTTTGATTTCAATAAATTCGTGGGGGGTTTTATGAGAAAAAAATCTTGTACGGAATTTCGGTGTATTTTATCAATATTAAACATTATTAGAACAAAAGAATATTTAGAACTTTTGTTCTGATTCCAGTCGCATAATAATAATAATAATAATAAACTGTAGTAAAAATAATAAAAGCTACATTCATAAACTTATAAACAAACAAAACTGACTTTCGTAAGTATAATCTCACAATTACGCATATTCTTTGAATAATGAATGGGATATTTACGTCTGAATATAATATTAAGGGTCCGGGAGTGAAACGTGAAAACCCAAAATGTGTGTTTATCAAGCTTTTTCGAACTCTTTTTCAGAAGTTCACACTATTTGTGGCATTTTTGCTTTTATTTATTTGTTTATTTATTTTTTTTTTGGTTTAAACCATTAAAAAAAAACTGGTTTAAACCACCATGGTAAGGAGACCGTTAATGAGATCATAGTGAAACCTATCCTGAAATTTTGCTCGAGGATTCCACGTCCTGTAGAGAGGTGATCTACAAAAAATAAGCTACCCATTTTAATTGCAAAGTACTGGAATATTGGTCGAAGTGCATTATTTTTGATTCAGTCAACAGAAGTCACTTCTGTTTCACTATCGTTCGTCCTGGAATGAAACACTGTCGAGTTGTAGCGTCACCTCCTACACCGCAGCATTCCTCGCCAGTGACGTATTTATTGGGGTCTGGAGCCTTCGATTTTTTTTTAAATCCATATAATTTTGCTTTTTTTGTACTTAAAAAAAAAATGAGGACTCCATACCCCGTAAATACGTTTCCTGGCGAGGAGTGCTGCGGTATGGGAGGTGACGCTACAACTCGAAAGTGTTTCATTCCAGGGCGAAAGTGAAGCAGAAGTGACTTCCGTTGATTTAATCATTAAAAATACACCTTTTGTACACTTCGACCAATATTCCAGCCCCTGTCTTGGTTCCCTTGTAGTTAATGTGAGCAGTTAATTTGATTGTATATTACCTCTCTATAGGACGTAGATTCTTTTAGCAAAATTTCAGTGTAGGTTTCGATATGATCTCATTGACGGTGTCCTTGTAAGGATAATCGAGGGTCTGCTGTACTTCTATACTGCGCAGGGACAAAAAAATACTTGAGAACCGAAATTGTTCCTTGGGAGAGTCTTTTTATTGCATTCCTTCAATCCCAAAACTTGATACAGATACTTGGGTACAACTTCGATTGTGATTGTAATGTCTAACGTTGTTTTTGTGTATTACGTCATTAGTGATGGTGCAGCGTCACATTTCGGCTGCTCTGGTCCAGAAATGAGATGTTTCGACATTTCGTCAAAGAATCTTTTTTTCTTGTTTCGGTATGAGAAATTAATCCTTCTGTTCATAACCGTTAGTTTTTTCAAAAATTCTATATCTTTTGAAAATTTAAATCTTAGGTACCAAGCGGCCGTGGCTCAGTGGCAGAGCGTTGGTTTAGCACTAGGGAGGTTCTGGGATCGGTCCCAGCTGTCGACCATCCTGACCGAGGTTTTTCCGCAGTCACACCAGGCTTATACTGGGATGGTACCTACAAAATACGCTCTGACCGTCTACACCTTCCAACATCATCTCCCCAAGTCTATCCCGGTCTGAGCGTTAGATACATAAAGACCTTAAAATAAATTCAAATTTAATTAGAAGTTCTATATTTTAGGAATCACACAATCTTAGTTCGCAAATAATCAAGGTGTACAGCTGGCTTTAAAAGTCAATTTAGTTGGTCAGGGAAAAGTGATAGAGATGTTAGGGAATTTTCTTTAAATCAGAGAAAAGTGAGGGAAGTATAGGAATTTTTCGTGAATGTTCCTATCCATGGAGTGAAGCAGGGAAGGGTGTTTGTTCCACATGCTTGCAGGAATTTGTGTTCGAGCTATTGCGTCCCTGTTAATCTAACCGAAACTATTTCATACGTTGACCCTGCTATTGCGTGTGGAAGATGCGCTTATTTTTTCATATTTTTCTTTAAATGAATGTGTCGACGACAATGTGGAAAACTGGGAGAAGTCAAGAGAATCTTTCGTTACTCCTTGCCGGACACCCTGGTAATTTAGCCCTGGAGTTTCGGGCGTTTTCACAAAATTTTGTGCTCCCGTGAGTAATGTTTGCTACTATATATAAGAGTTTTCTGAGCAACAAGTTGCTATCTTTTTATGGTGGGATACTGTATTTTCCTTATAAACTGTGTAAAAAAAAATAGTACTTCTGCTTTCGTTTCTTGATAGTTTAGTTAGGTGTTACTGTGTCACTGATTTCTTTTGGATACGTGGAATATCCTAACTGACTAATCACAATTGAAGCCGTGAGTGGCTAAAACAGCACAAGTCCATTTAGCAAAAATGTGTTCTTGAGAAAATCAATATTTTTTGTGTGGTTACAAAACTGAGAACAGCGAAATCTATAATTTTTAAAATACAGATGCATGAAAAAAAGTTTATTCGTATCTCATCAGAACCACTTTTTTTTCTTTTCTTCAGGATTTTCAGTTATATATAAATAGATAGTGTCGAAAAGTGCACTTGTGCTGTTTTGAATCTAATAGCTTCAGTTTAAGAATCTTTGGAATAACGGTAATTAAGTGTTAATAATTGACCAACGAAATTTTCTTGAATTCGGTTTACTGCACTGTAATATAAAATTACCTGCCATTCATTATTTGATTAGGTATCCCCTTGTTCTGTCTTATAATACAGTTTTGAAAGTTATACGAAAGATCTAATAGCTATTGTGTGGCTAAAACTTATGCTTAGACTTGGGTGAACTTTGATATATATATATTTATTACCAGGACTTTTCAGCTACATACACCCAGTCGATTCTACGGAGTATGCTTTCAAAGCCCAGACGCAAATAATCTTCAACTGATGGTATCAAAAACTTTATATCGTTAACTTGGAACCAGCAGGTACTTATGTCCACTTTTGCTACTTTTGAGAAAAAACAGTTTTAAAATTTGAAGTTCCATCTTAAAGTCTGTACAAATTCATTTCATTTCTAACTTTTCTAGCCACTTGGAGGTCGTTTTGTGATATATTATTTTTGGGGTTGATGCATTTCAGTACAAGTTCTTTGACTAACGAAAAGTGGACGTAATACCTTCAGGTTCCAAGGTGACGATATATAGAATAGAACATACTTCAGTTACATTTTTCAATCATCTGCAAAATTATTCCCTTCTGCAGGAATACATTTGAATTTTTATTTAAGGTTTTTGCAGGAATACATGCAGCGAAGTATAAGCACCTCCTTCGAAGACGATGTCCAAACGGCAACTCTTCAGTTTGGGTTTTATCTTGGGGAGGAAGAAGTCGCTGGAAGCGAAATCCGACTAGTACGAGGATTGGTCATATTGCAGTCTCATGCGTTTGGAACGCATTGTGATCTGCTGTATTGGCGTGATGAATTTCCCAATTGCCCGCACGCCGTAGTTCAGGTCTTTTCAACTAGCAATGTCCTATATTATTCTCCGATGATCCTCACGAACAAGTCATTTAATTTCGTTTGTGTTTTCGGATTCGTGTACGTGAAACGTCGCCCTGACTTCGAGTAACGTTCTGCCGCTGTTGGAGCGCTCCTGGTCTCGCACTTCTGATTCCTTAGTTGCCGTAGGCCTGCTGAATCATTTGTAGTGTCCCATTCCCACTTTGACGTTGATCCATAGAAAAATCACTTATTCGTGCACATGGGCACAAAATACAGCTTCTGGTGTACACAGAACGACGCCACTGTGACACAGATCCCTATGTCACCCGATGCCCTGGTTTTTGTTTCATAGAATTACTGTCGGAGTGTTTTAACTTTTAATACCAACTTGACGGCCTGAGTTAAAGATACCTAAAGGCCGCAAATAAATTTGGAAAAGATCTACATCTCGTACAGGCATAGGACAGTTCAAAAGTTTGGACAAGCCATGAAAGAATACACCCTTTGTGTCGAAAGTTTCGGACAGTTTTTTTCGTGACAATAAGAAACCGAAATGAAACTGAAGTGTGGCTTTGAAACAATGCGCAGTGATGCATCGGGTCCAATATTGTTGAAGTTCCTGAAAGCAGCTCTGGAACTCTTCTTCATAATGACTTTTAGTTGGCGTGTGGACAGCCCATTTGATGTGTACTTCGTCGAACTGTCAGTCTTTCAGAGACCGTTTCATACGGATAAATTAAAAAAGCCACAGGGACAGTTCCCAGGACACCACTCAAAAGACTTCGTAGGTCTCGTTTCCATACGCTGTTTACAGTAATAGCCACCACGTTTCAGAGGCAGTTTTACCTATCTTAACACTGAAGTTAATGTTTGTTTGTTCCTCTATTTCGGCCACAGCTGAGCGTGAACATGATCATGCCTGTGTTGCTTCTTCACTCCGCTAGGCCTAACAAGTTTTCGAGGATGTGGCACGGTTTACAGGCTCCTTTGATCAATTCCCGCTTCAATCTGAAAACTTTTGGAACAAAGGTAACTGTAAAATATATTTTGAGCGTCGATAAGTGTTTTTGAACTGTGGTTTTGTGTACGTATCTCCTGTTTTCCTTTACATTAATTACTGTAAAGAAAGGGGCCACGGTGGCTCCGTTGGTAGAGCGCTCTCCTCTGGTGCTAGGGGTCGTCGGATCGATCTCTGCTCATGCCATGTGGACTTTGTGGTGGACAAACACCGTGTGCGTGGGTTTTTTCGGGATACTCCCGTTTCCTCCCACTTTCTTTACTCCACCAATTCATCCCATTATCATCCATACGGTCTGAGCCATAGTTGCCTAAAGGCCTTAAAATAACTTCAATTCAATTACTGTAAAGAAATTCTGAACATCCTCCGTAATAACTTATGGAAGTTTTTTTTTTGTAATACATTCCAGCAACGTTTTAGAGATTAGTAATAAATCACGCGTAGTTACGAATATCTCTATAACAGACTCATCCCAGACAAGTTTAACCGAATATCGATACAGAGACTTGTAGCGATTTATTAGTTCTAATCCTTAATTAGTCACTGCCCACTGCAATTACACGAGGAAAAAAAATCAGCTACCTTATATCATTGTTTAATAGTTGATAGCGAAAATGGGTGGGTTGTTGTTTCACCGTTATTTTTGTAAATTAAATGTGATGAGCTTCCTGTCCGCATTATCTCCTGTTCATTGTACAGTATCCTGTACGCGCTTCCTTAATATGTACAATTATTTTTCAAACTTCCATGCGAATATTTAGTATTCTAAACCCTTATTTTAATATCCCTTAGTTATTATTTCTTGCATAATCTGTAATAAAAATTACTTTACAGAAGAGGGAACAACAATCGTATGTAAGAAACTTTTACGAAAACTTGGTGGATCCAACCCTCTGACCTGCTGTGTGTATGTATGTGGGCTTAGCAAAATGTGTATTTTTCATCATGTTAATGTGCGCTCTTATATTTTTTGAAAAATATGTTAATCAAATCGCACGTGTATGTTACCTTTAGATCAAGCTTGTAAGATCGTCGCCCGCAAGTAAAGAATTTGAGCGAACATTCAGACAAGCTTACCAAGTATACAAGAAATACCAGATGGCCATTCACGGTGATGCACCTGAAAAATGCTCAGAAAGACAGTACACCAGGTTTCTTGTTAATTCACCGTTGAAGGTAAATGTTGAACGAATTATTTAGAGTACTTGTGGGGAAATCAAAGATCTCGTATCTTTTATATCTTAAGTTAATTTGTATTAACAACAGAAAATTAGTTTAAATTGTCCGATTTACCAGTAGTTCTGGAAGATACGTTATATTAAAAAAAAAAAAAGAAAAAAAAAGGTGTATTTCTGAAGTCGGTATATGTAGATACTAGATCTTTGATTGCATGTCTGGATATGTTATGCTTTATTTTATTAAGTTGAGTATTGTTGCATTCTTCTTTCGAACAGCGTAGCTAACAAAAGCATAGTTCTTCACTATTTGTTCCTCGTAGATACAATCTTTTTTTATTATTATTATTTAATGGCGTTATTAGTATTGTCATGGGTGAAGTCAGTCCACGAGGACAAGAATGAAATAGGTATATGCCGAAACAAAATTACCAAAAAGGAAAGTATAATGTGATGATATGACTTATTTGCTGTTGATTACTTCTCTGGATAGGTGTTTAGAGATGTCCAAAACCATTCATTATTAATAATAATTAAGTGAATGAGTTATTTCACTGTCTTGTCATTGGACAGTCCAGTTGTTAAGAACATTTATCTCCATCTAAAGAAAGGCAGTAGCAAACTACCAGAGGTTCACCTTGTCCTGTGTCAATTACGGAGAACACAAAAAATCCTATAGTTGTACAGGTTGTAAGAGACAAGTTCCAAAATGACCGCCCGCATTGTGTACATGACGTACGAATAGGATGTAAGTCCTGTTGAATGGAAATGTTCGGGATTTTTTTTTTGTATTAAAAAGTGATCCGTGTCCTTAAAACTATCAGAAAAAACAAAATAATGTATCCCGGATAGGAAACGGAACCCGAGAGAATGGAAAATAAATATAATGAAAAGAGTGGAATGATATGTTCTTGAGCTGAGGGAAACTTAGAGGGATAATGAAAGATTTTGAATAAAATTAGGTTCGTGGTGAAGGGAGTCTTCGTACATGGTTTGAAACTAGAACTGAAACCCAATCTAAAACTGCAGTAATTCCTCGTAACACTCCACCCTTCGCTCAACGTCCCCCCTTGTAATTAAAGAAGAAAAAAAATCGCTTATTGTGGTTGTTCTTGTTGGATTTTGTGATACTGTGGTGGTTATTTAATATTTCAATATTAATGTATTGTGGAATATTTATTGTAGCCTCGTCTTTTGTCTAGGGGGGTTTGAGGTATTCAGTTTGTTTCTCGCTTGGATCGCTTCTGTCTCTAATTACTGTTACGAAGAGTGGAGTTAAAAATAAATTACACTACTGAAACAAAATAGTTCATCGTGTCTACAGCAAACGAGGATAACTAACTATTTACCCTCCTTGTACGATGCGCAAGAGTGTAAAAGAACCACAAGAAAATAAAAGCAATTTTAACTCATACATCTAAAAATCAGAGACTAGTCAAGGTAACCTTCTTATCTTGTAGCAAAATGAAAGATTGCACCTTCTGTTTACTGTGCGTTAGCTAAATCTCCTCTCTGTTTTATTTTTCTTCTTAATATTTACAATGATGTATTTGATCATATTCAGCCGTTTTCTATCCACTGCTGGATGAAGGCCTCCCCCTTTTCTTTCCACATATCTCAGTCTGCTGATATCCTCATCCATGTAGCTCCTGAAAAACGCTTGATTTCATCTACCCATCTTACATTTGGACGTCGTCTCGGTCGTTTCTTTTCTCTAGGAATCTACTGTAGTACATTTGTCGTCCACCTTCCATCTGTTCGTCTAGCTTTGTGACTGGTCCATCTCCACTTCATCTTCTTCGTAGTTTTGATGACATCCTCTACCTTTGTTTGTGCGCGAATCCATTCATTTGTCTTCCTGTCCCTCCTGGTTATTCCTAGCATGCATATCTTCATTGCTCTTTGTGTCTCTCAATCTTTGACCAACAACCGGGGAGAGCCGAAGAATGAAAAGTCAAAACGAAGGATTGAGACTGAGCCAAGGGACAAGGTAGCTTGCTATTTTATACTCCACGAATAGCGATGTGTAAAAAAGAAAGTTGAAATAAATAAGTCGTTGAGTAGAAAACAGAGGGAAGCAATTACTGAACTAAGCTCGCTAAATCGTATACATAAAAAAAACGAGTGATAATGTATTCAGAAAAGAAAATTATTGATTAATAATACACGTAAATGACCTTAACATATAGGGGGGGGATATTCTAATAAACAATATATAAATGATTAAATAATTAAGTGCTAGCAATATAGCTTTTTGATAAAGATAAAATGAATTTTATGTGACGGTAACATCACTATGGCTTATGCCTGTCCCGATACGATATAGCTTTTTGAATCAGCTGGAAAAACAGTATAAAAAGCTACAACGATAATATTTTGAGTAATGCACACACTTACACATGAATAAATCAAATTCTACAAGTGAATCTAAACGGGTTTGTTAACTACACTCAAGCGATTAGTTCATAAAGATCTTGTATAAATAATCAAAGAAAACTGAGTTTACACCCTAAACCTGGATTCTCCTATCAATCCATTTAATTCAAAGCGACTATTATCCCTCCGTCTCATATACTTCACATCATTTATAACTATACTATGAAAGTATTTTTATTTAATATTATTTTACATTTTCTCTGGTTCCGTTTCCGAATTACACTTTTCGTGGTTAATGCAGAACCCGACTCACTTTTCAACAAGTAAACCGCGAACAGTCCCATTTCTCAACAATATGTATTCAGTTTGTCTCATGAGAACTTCAGCCATCTGGAACTTCTACTTCCCGGCACGACCACACGATTATTTCTGCACTTCTTAATTGAAGATGGGGAAATACCAAACATTCTAAGTGCCGTTGTTTGAATAAAACACTTTTGTCCACAAGCATGTTTCCACCCGCATGTACCCATCCTTGTTTCAAGTGTAAAATCTATCCAGTTTTTCTGCTTCTGTAAAATTTCAAATTTGGCACTTAGAACGATACTCTTCAATCGTCTCGATATATATAGACTACTTTCGTTTGTCTGATGTTACGTCGTTTGCAACGTGAATATTATTACAGTAACGTAAGTACTCCTTTACCGAGTCGCCGTGGCTCAGTTGGTAGAGCGTTGGCTTAGCAATCGGAACTCTGAGCGGCGTGTTTTCCTCAGTCATGTCAGGAAAAAAACGGAGAGGGTACCTGTTAACTAGGCCCTGGCTGACTATCTTCTAACATACTCTCCTCCACCCTATCTTGTCCTGAGTTTCTGAGATGCGTAAGAAAATAAATAAATTCGTAAGTACGTCTGTACCTATTCAGATTTTGCTGGCCTTCGTCGACCTTTGAAGGGTCACTAAGTGATAGAGCGCTCACCTCTGGTGCGTGTTGTCCTTCGGTTCGAACCCGGCTCTTGCCATGTGGACTTCGTGGTAGACAAAAGCACGTGTGCGTGGGCTTTATCGGGGTTCTCCTGTGTCCTTCCCCTTTCTTCATTCCACCAACTCTCCCATCCTCATCCATTCGGCCTAAGTCAGAGTTGCCTAAAGACCTTAGAATGAAATTCAAATATGAATTCGGTCTGTGAAAAAATCGAGCCAAAGCGAGTTTGTACTATATTTAAATTATTTACGAGGAGCGAAACGTGATTTTTTTTGTTAGCTTTGCTGTTGTACAAATAAATACAAAACACTAACAAGTTGCTTTCAATTTCTGAGGCTTGTTTCTGATTTCTATTTATAGATTAAACTCGTGCGGTCTTGGCCTTCATCTCCCGAATTTCAGAACACATTTGAAGAAACCCATAAATTATTTATGAAATACCAGATGGTAATCCATAAAGAAAGTGAAGAGGAATGCAACAAAAATTGTTTTAAAGATTTTCTTGTTGTGTCGCCATTAGAGGTAACTACAGTAACTGTTGTAATCATAATAAGAGTTGGTAAAGTTCCAGGATTACGCAACATTAATAAAGATAATCCAGTTACCGACCTCACTGTCTTTTTGTCTGGCGCGATACTTCAAATTCAAGCTAGAACGTGGAAATAAGGGGTGTCGCGTTATGTCTACTGAGCTTTACAGAAATACCCGCGTTATGACTAGTGAGCTTTATAGAAATACCCGCGTTATGACTAGTGAGCTTTACAGAAATACCCGCGTTATGACTAGTGAGCTTTACAGAAATACCCTCGT
>JAGDQP010008993.1:50757-60848 GCA_022664845.1 Lepisma saccharinum
GTTATGACTAGTGAGCTTTACAGAAATACCCTCGTTATGACTAGTGAACTTTACAGAAATACCCTCGTTATGACTAGTGAGCTTTACAGAAATATCCTCGTTATGACTAGTGACCTTTATAGAAATACAAGATGAAATAATTGAACAATACGTACATTTAAAACAAGGACATACAAGTTGGTTGTGCAAATACTGAGAAGTGAACACATGTCATCATCTTATTGGGCGCATACTGTGCTTCACGAAGCTAGTTGATCGGGTCATCCCATAGAGCTCTGCGTAACAAAACTGGTGTAATCGATTAGTCGAAAGATAGACGTCAGACGAAATATTCAACCTCGAGTGTCCACTTCATAGACGTCAGACGAAATATTCAACCTCGAGTGTCCACTTCATAGACGTCAGACGAAATATTCAACCTCGAGTGTCCACTTCCAGTCTAAATTCATGGACCAAATTTTTTTGAGAGTTCAAATGAACTGATATCCGTGTTCAGTACCTGATCATTGCAGGGAATATTTCAGCATCAGATGCGCTTCGTATAAAGAAAATTTAGCACTTTTTACGGAAAGATTTTTCAGTTAAAATCCACATATGTAGTGGAGTGGCTTGGGTTTCAACACCAACATGAATTAGCTGATTCAAATGGGGCCAGAGAAATGCAAAATTTGAACAGATGTTCTTTGTACTAGTAGTAGCGCAATTACTAGTACACTCGGCTGGCAACTGAGAAATCAGATCCGGGCTCAATTCCCAGTGAAATCAGCGGTTTTTTTTTTTTTTTTCGCATTATGCAAACCAATTTTAGATAATCCAAAAGTAAATTTACGTAGCGAGGACCATATCATATGTTTACCTTTGACACGGTACATCATCCTCGCTCCCATCGTATCTTCGAATTGTATGGCGATATAAAACGCTAACACTACTAGTTTCGCCAAATTAATCATTGGCTTCATCAGTTGCAAAAGGAAGGTTAATAGTTAAGGGGATAAAAGAAGCCGTCCGCAGATATGGTCTTTGTCAGTATGTTTGGCAGGTGTAAACAAAAATGGCGGTCCTGGGCGGAAACAAGGTAGGTGCAATGTTGCTATAGTGTGTTGTGAAATGGAAAGTTGTTGCCAGATGCTAAAACAGAAGGATTTCTATGAACAACTCTATGTATGGTTGTGTATGAGAAGAAATATGTGTATAAATATGTTTGTTAATGTTGTGGTTTTATTGCATTTTATTTATTATGTCAAATCATGATTTATTTAACCTGGCTTGATCTAAATTTAGTGCAGGTTGTTTTTTGTGAATAAGGATGCTTTCATAAACCATTTGTTTTTTTATGAGAATCTGATTTGTACAATATCTTGGCATCGGTTATTTCATGTGTTGTAGTTTTAAGGTGTTGTGTGAGGTCGGATGTGGGATTTTCATTCTTTTTGGCATCTCTGATGGTTTTCCGTGACCCTGGTATAACGGTTCCTTTTGGTCATTCCGATATACACGTCCTTGCACTGGCACGTGATCTGGTAAACTCCACAACTTGTGTTTTTTGGAACATAGTAACTTTTAAACTGTGTGAAATTTTTATGCTGTATTGTTAACTCGGGTCATGATAAATATAAAGAATAATGCAGTCGAGACAAGATAATAGTATGTTCAAAATTGAGCAAAACACTATAATGCAGTATGTAAAGTATAGCCCTGTAGGACAACAGTAATCTATTGCTCATATGAACAGATATATTTCAAGACAATAGAGCAGAACAAAGTTATTTCAATACACATGAACCCAACTATTACAACACGGTCACGCAAGCTTAATTGCATCAGACATATACAGATGCTTATCAGAATAATGGAAACACCTGTAGTTGGCAACACGTCAGATGTATGGGTTGGCAGTGGTGTCGTGGCGACCGCAGCGCCGGACTGCTGGTGGTGGTGTGTTAGGTCGGTCTCCATACTACGTCAGGCGTCGTGGAACAGGAGTGTGCAGTGGCTGCAGCAGACGGAGGTAGTGTAAAATGGGAGACCTCTCAGAGTTTCAAAGAGGGCAAATTGTTGGTGCGCGGTTATGTGGAGTGAGTGTGACGGCAGTGGCTAGTGTGTTAGGTGTGTCGCCAGGGACAGTGTCGAAGGTGATGACGGCCTACACAACACACGGGAAAACCACATCGGGGAAGCGGAACAGTGGGCGGAAGAAAAGCATCAGTGACAGGGCACGCCGGGTATTAAAGCGCATTGTCACGCGGAACCGTCGTGCCACTGCGGCGCAAGTGACGGAGGAACTCAATCAGCACCTCCCCCAACCTGTTTCGACAATCACAGTCCGCCGCGAATTACATGACATGAACTTACGGGGTCGTGTTGCACGGGCCAAACCTCTCATCAGGGACCAGAACGCTTTAGCACGCCGCAAATGGTGCCGCGACCATGCAACTTGGACCGTTGACGACTGGAAACGTGTGGTATGGTCGGATGAGTCACCATTCACCCTATTCCAAACCACGGGCCGTGTTTATGTGTGGAGAACGCCCAAAGAAGCGTATGATCTGCAGTGTCTCCGCCCAACTGTGAAACATGGCGGCGGCACGGTGATGCTGTGGGCTGCAATATCATGGTTTTCATTGGGTCCTGTGGTCACACTTCGCGGACGCATCACTGCCAACGATTATGTCGCAATTTTAGGAGACCACTTGCATCCTATGGTCCGGATGTTGTTCCCGGACAATGACGCCATATTCCAGGATGATAATGCACCCATTCACACAGCTGGCGTTGTTGCAGCGTGGTTTGAGGAACATCGGGATGAAGTTCAACACCTCCCCTGGCCCGCCCAATCCCCAGATTTCAACATAATTGAACATCTGTGGTCCATCTTGGAAACATGACTCCGGCGACGATTTCCACCTCCATCCTCCCTCACAGAACTGGCCGATGCCCTGCACGAGGAATGGTGTAATATTCCACTTGCTACCATTCACGACCTCTATGCCTCCATCCCACGTCGCATCAAGGCTGTTCTGAAGGCGAAAGGTGGCCCGACACCATATTAATCTGGTAAGTTGCACTTTCGTTCAGGTGTTTCCATTATTCTGATAAGCATCTGTAGTAAATTTCCATGTACCTCAGCAGAACAATCACTCATTACTTAAAAGCAGGTAAATACATACTTTGCCGTATATTCAGTGTCTTCGACGGTAGTTATCCAAATCCCAAAGGTACTGGAAACCTGGCATCAGAAATAGTGGAAATATTTGCAATCTGACGAGAACTCAACATATTCACTATGGTAAATACAAAAGTAGAAGCAACAGCTGATCAGTAAGCAGTATTGCCAGCTCCAAAAGCTAGAGATGAGAAATGTACATAAATCATGTCTGAAAAAGTCACTAGATTACATATCAGCATTTTTATTTAATGTTTTTGGAGGTTTTAGGACGGGTTTCAACTTATTTTTAATAAAAACTTTCAGCCTATCGGTAATAGGTTGGGTACAAAGGCAAACCTATCCATATTTTATCTTCTTTTTTTCTTCTCTTTAAGTTTTCGTTTTCCTGTTTTTATAGTGTTTCGATTTTGCGCGCTGGTACCATGTAAACAATGTGTTGAGAGTATCATATCCGTTTAGTTGACCTATCCGTATTATGTAGTCAGCTTCCGTGTTTAAATCTTTTTTTTTGTTGTACAAAGGTTGAGGGCACGTAAAAAAAGAAATTAAGCCAAATGTTATATTTCATTTGTGCAGGATGGCCCCATTTAGCGTGTATATATATTGTTCTCCTGAGATAGGTTTCCGATAAACTGTAGCTTGAAATTTATTATTTTGTCTGTATATTTGTAAATCTAGGAAACTGATGACGTCATTGGTTTCTAGTTCTTTTGTGAACTTAATTGTTCTTGTTAATATCGTTGAGCTGTGCAAGGAGTAATTCTATTTGTTTGTCTTTCCTATAAAGAATTAACGTGTCGTCAACATACTGGTAATACCTGATTGTTTTCAACTCCGGATTATTTAAAATTTCACATTCAAAATGATTCATGACGATATCTGATAATATAGAGGACAAGGGACTTCCTATAGCTAAGCCTGTATTTTGTTATAATTTCCTATACACAACCATACATGCAGTTGTTCATAGAAATCCTTCTGTTTTAGCATCTGGCAACAACTTTCCATTTCACAACATACTATGGCAACATTGCACCTACCTTGTTTCCGCCCAAGACCGCCATTTTTGTTTACATCTGCCAAGAATACTGACGAGAGACCATATCTGCGAACGGCTTCTTTTATCCCCTTAATCTTTTAACCTTCCTTTTGCACACGATGAAGCCAATGAATAATTTGACGAAACTAGTAGTGTTAGCGTGTTTTAATCACCATTCAATTAGAAGATATGATGGCAGCGAGGATGATGTACCGTGTCAAAGGTAAGCATACAATTTCAGATACTTATCAACCTGTTATATATATATATATATATATAAAAAAAAAAAAAAAAAAAAACCACACACACACACACACACACACACACACACACAGAGAGAGAGAGAGAGAGAGAGAGAGAGAGAGAGAGAGAGAGAATATGTAATTTTAAACAAAACAAAAAGAAACACCGGGTTCCGAACAAAGAGCAAGTTTATGGCTCAATTGGTAGAGCGCTCACCTCTGGTGCTAGGGGTCGTCGGGTTGATCCTGGCTCATGTCCTGTAGGCTTTGTGGTGGACATACCGTGTGCATAGGTTTTCTCGGGGTTCTTCCGTTTCCTCGCACTTTCTTCATTCCACCAATTCATCTCATCATCATCATCCATCCAGCCTGAGCCAAGTTTACTTCATTGACTATGGTAACTTGGTGTATGTAAATCCTGGAACTTTATGGAAAGAGTTTTACACCTTTTATTGGAAAATGATTAGAGAGCAATATTAGAACGTAGTTTGTCATAAAAATCAGACGAGTAGTCAAAGGTCAGAATAATAATAATAAGGTAATTTAAAGAATATACTCTTGTATTTGAAACACAAATTTGTTATTAATCTTACAATTTATATTATCTGATGTCTCACGTCTCTGTAGATATTTATTATAGTGTACTTATTTTAATCCTCATCGTATTTATCGGAAGAACATGCGTATCTTACACGGTTCTATGCATTTACTTTAATTAGGGCTCAGGTCTCCTTTGGTGTTGCTCTTTCCAATGGGATTCCGTCCGGTGGCTCTTTCTTTAGGATACGTACTATCCATCTACATGTCTTTTTCATTGCTTTTCTTAACTGTTCCTGCTCTGTTCTCTTACATAGTTCATTCATGAGGATTTTTCCGTAGATATTTAACTATAAATATCGGTAATTTAGTTGCAGTCTTTGTAACTTACCAACTGTAGCCACCAAACGGCCGTAGCTCAGCAGTCGGAAGGTTCTGGAAACGATCCCAGTGGCCACCTATTCTGACCGAAATTTTTTACAGAACTTTTCCTCAATCACACCAGGCAAATACTGGGATGGTACCTACTAACTAGGCCAATTTCGTTTTAATAACATCTGCCTTACCCTATTCCGTCCTGAGCCTGAGATGCCTAAAGGTCATAAAGAAATTGAGTTCCAAGTTTAGCCCCGTATACGAAGTCACTTTTATAATGCAGGGTTCAGCATTGTCTTCTAAATAGTTTTTCAGCGCAATTTTGCTAGACCTCTCAAAATGTTTCCCGTTTCATCGTCGTACAGTAATACAATGTGTGAGTGAGGTATGTGAAGAAATGTGTTATTTTATGTATGTACCCCAAAATTAGCTGTAACACCAGCAAAAATTAAACTGTCACTTTTCTGTTATGAGACATTACTTTATTGAGAAACGTAAGTTTAGTTCTAGCGTGACTTCGTTGGATATCTTCTTTAGCATTTGAAATGCTTTCCCTTTAGTAATAGCTTAATTGGGAAAAAAATAGCAGTTTTCATAGCCTTTTTCTTTTTTTTCTTTTTTAAAAAAAACAAATTGATTTGAAGTTGTGTTGTTTTTAGAACTAAAAATGTACTTTCCTTACTTGTCTGTAGCCTTCACATAGTGACGATGGACCACCGCAAGGCTATGGTTCATTTCATCAACAATATTGGTTGGATGAACGATTGATAGCAGTGGGAGTGATTGATATTCTGCCGCACTGTGTTTCTTCAGTGTACTTTTATTATGATCCTGATCTAAGTGGATTATCCTTAGGAACTTACGCCTCTTTAAGGTATGTTAAAAGGAAAATATCCTTAAAAACTTACGCCCCTTTGGAGTATGTTAAAAGTGAATTATCCGTAAGAACTTACTCCTATTTAAGGTATGTTAAACGTGAATCATTCTTATCAATAATGTACTGAAATATCATGTAACCTAGTACGACCAGAACCTGTCTCCTTCCTCGTCTTAGGGACACAAAAAGGTTGAAAATGACAGAGTAAATAAAATTAAAATTTACAAGTAACGATTTTATTGTTGACGTTTCTTCCTAGAAAATACGGTCATGATAAGATGCCATGCTAATAATAATATACTGTTAGACCTTTATATTGAAAATCGTAGGTGCATACGAGAAGAGCAAGGGAAATAAAAACTATATAATTACTTGGACTTGGAACTTTATGAAATATCATCTTTTTGGTAGCGATGCACATAATAATAATAACTCATTTCACCCTAAACTGAAGTAAACGTGATTTGTATTTTGAAATATATTTGATTTTTTCTTTTCTGTATTTTTCTTTTCTTGTTTTTAAGCCAGTTTATTGGTTATTTACTCTTAATTCAACATTTTCCTGCTTACCTGTAATTGCTGACTTGTTTCACATATACAAACATGCTAAAAACGGGACAAAAGGAATCGTTAGGATTGTAATAACTCACCATGGAGCAAAGAGGTGCCAGGCATCAGGTCAGGTCAAGATAAAAAAAAAAAATATTATGTAGAGGTAAAGACATTAGGAATAATTGGATACAGCTGAAAACTAAACAGGGTACTGTTTCTGAAATGCTCTGTCCTTCCCATTTGTTCTTTTCTTTACGCCACAAACGTCTGGAAATTATGGAGCAACTGATCGCAAAGAAATCGAGCGAGGTCCACATGAAGTTAATTTCCTTCCTCCACCCTTTGTTGTGGTGGAAGGAAATGTTCTTTTCTCGCTAGAGCCGTGTTGCCAAATTCACTTTCGGCCTAAAAGTTGTGTTTTGTTTTTCTACATAGAACATTTCCTGTATCATGAGAACAAAGAAATCTATTCCACTAGTTTTCAAGAAGTATATTTTATTCCAACCAAGATTAGACCATATTCTAGGACTAAATTATCATTAAAAAAATCGATTTCATAGAAATATCGGGCGTAGCCTCCGTGATCTAGTAGCTGGCGAATTTTGGATCTGACTGGGGCAAACATGCTGTTCGGTGGTGTACTGCAATTCCGAGTCGGTGGATGTGGAAAATAGTATTTTCTTAATCAGTTGTGTAGACAAAAACAATCGCGTTGAACCCGATCGGACTTATACAACGCGAGATACAGATCACTGAAGCCATCTATTGGCAAAATAATGGATTACTTTTTACTACACCAGATATTAGCAGCTAAGCTAGTAATATGTTCATAATCCGTAATGGTAATTAATTTTTTCCTTCAGTAAAATTCATGTTTGAAAAGTAGATTGAGTTTCCTGTCTAGTTTTGGCTTCCTATATTCACTGTGCTTTTCAGTTTACATCTACCTCCTTCTGATGGTCAAGTCACATCCTGCCTTAATAATTTATTTACATAATAGAAAATAATTTATTGATGGTTTTATTTTCAAATTTTGGGGTTATTTTCTCACATTTGAAAGCTCATTTTATAGGTCATATTTAGCTATTTTTTAGGTCATAAAGTTCTCGAGCTCTAACAGTGACTAAGTTCTCTTTGTTAAGATATTTTGTTTCAGCGAGATAAGCATTTGCTTGAATGAACTAGGAAGATAAACAAGAAGTTGAACAAGTGAAAATTTCATTTTCAAAGTAAATAATAACAGAAACTGCATATAAAAGCATAGAACTGTGGTAGGAAGTAAATCACTCTTCCGCGCAGTATGTCGTTGTTCAGGATTATGCCTTTGCGTCTTTCTGTAACAAGAATAAAACAAAATTGTAATTTCAGAAATACGAGTATCTGTTTTTTACATCGTAAAAACACTACCCCGAGTGTCCACATTAGATTTAAAATAGACTTACCCATAACCTAAACAAAGTAATAATCCATGAGAACATGGAACTAAAGCGTGTTAAAAAGTAAAGCGTAAGATTTTTTTATTTACGGCCTTTAGGCATGTAAGGCTGAGTCCGGGATAGAGGAGGGGAAAGAATACGGGAAGGTGTTGGTCAGGACCTGATTTGAAAGTACTATCCCGGCATTTGCCTGGTGTGACTGAGGAAAGACCTCAGTCAGGATGACCGATCGCTGGGATTGAACTCACGCCCTCCCGAATGCTACGCGAACGCTCTACCACTGAGCTACGGCGGCTCGGTATAAAATGTAGGATAACGTGTTTTCAATCCAAAATCACTCAGCATTCTATTTAGTCTCTATATTACCTGGATTACAGGTGTCACAAACCCCGGCAGCCTCTGCATTCGAATTGGCAACTTTATCTTCACGAAAGAACGTCGTTAGTTCTTTCAGTTATTTATAAAGTTTTATATGTAGAGAAGCGTCAGATACTCGTAAATCCATAGAATATGGGCACTAAGGTAAACCGGAAATCAAAAAAAATGCGCGGTGTGTCATTACTACACAAATATGCATCGCATTTTAAAAACATTTCACCTTTCACATTGCTATGTAATTGAATCCACGGTTGCCAAATTCTTCAACGTTTTGAACTTTCAAATTTTCCATCTGCCATTATGTGTCAGTCTGATGTACATGGGTCGTTTGCAAATAGATTGCACTTTGGTGTCTTGCAGTTGTAAGTTGAAGAATTTTTTTTTTCCTCTCTTTGTATTGTCATTATGAGTACGAATATCTACATGGAATTTTTGTACTTATACAGAGTAATAATTTAATTTACTTTTAACGTTTGCTACAATAGGAATGTCATTCTCCTGTCTGACCCACCCAACGTCAAAAATTAAAGAATATGGCCCTGTTTCATATTTAAACGTCCTTAATTCGTTTTACGTAAAGTATTTACAGCATATTTGTCTTCCGTATTCTAAATGACGCAAGATCAAAACAAAATTTTGTCACGATTTTCTTGCCATGGTCTTGTCCTAAGTAATTTTGCTGTACAAAAATTTCATTATTTTGAAAACTCCTTTCACCTTTGGGTTTATTTTGCTAATTTTTATATCTAGTAATACCTTCTTTGACATCTGCTAAGGCTACTCAAATTGCTTCTTGCGCAGCCATGATATGGTCAGTTTCAGATGTATTCTAGAAACGTCGTGATGCGTCCGAATTTCAGTCAAGTTTCCTGGTCAGTTGATGGTTCCCAAGCTTTTATATCCAATTTAAAAGTTTTCCAGGACTATAGTTAACTTTTTTCCATACATGTGCTAAGAACATACCTAAACATATCATAGGAAGAACAACTTACACACAAAAAAAATAAGGAACTTTTAGTGGTCTCCTCAGTCCCCTGACAGTAACCCGATTCACCGACAGTTCTTTTTGAACATTTAAAAAAAAATTTACTTTTAAATTTCCAATTTGTGAAGAATAAAATACAGACACAGATAACACTTCCGTCAGAGAAAAAGTACAGACTGTGACTCACTGATAAGGGGAAGAAAAAGCATGACGATCAATAGAAATTCTTTTCAACAGAATAAATTTCTGTGAACCAAAACAGCCCAGAATCAAATTTATGAGTATAGGGTAATGCAGAGCACACTTTTATTGGCATTTAGAGAAGATTTATTTTCTTTTGTAATCGAACCAATCTCCTCGTCCAAATGCTTTGTTTCTCAGCACCATTTGGGAGAATTGTTGGAAGTTTGAAATCCAATTCTTCTTTGCAGTTCCGCTAACTCATGAGTGTGTGAGTGAGTGAGTGAGTGAGTGAGTGAGTGAGTGAGTGAGAGTGAGTGAGTG
>JAGDQP010008994.1:0-60846 GCA_022664845.1 Lepisma saccharinum
ATATAGGGTAATTCAGAGGAAGCAAAACACTGAATTTTCATGGAACGTTAAGGACGTTACGTTATGCCCCTCCCTGAAAGAGAATTTTTGGAAATTGATAGTTTTCGAAAATTTTATAAAGTTCTTTTTCTTTTATAAAGTCCTTTTGAATTTTTCGTACACTTACTTACACACCTTTTTATCTTCACTAGCTGTCTTTCTATATTATTTTCACTTTTTAATAACACATATATTATTTCGTTAATAACTTTTAAAATTGCTTAGAATAATATTTAACTTCTAATAATATTATTTCACTTTCTTAAATCACAACACTATTTTTTAAATCACTTTCAAGCGTTCACAGGTAGTCTTCTTCTGCTTCGCCGCCGAAGGGACTACTGCCGGAGGTTGACTGCTGCTGCTGACTTTAATCTCCTGGTCAGGTCGCAGTTGTAGCCTTTACAAGTAAGTCGTATGTTTCCGGAGAGCATTTATATAGTCTTAGATTGTCAATATTTTCGGTTTTAACTGAAGTATTTTGGACATTTTTGATAGTTGCTCGGTTTACTGCTATCTTGGTCACTATGTATGGTCCTTGGTATAAATTGAATAATTTTGCAATCTGATGTTCTGCTGCTGAACTTAATTTATGTGTTTTCTGGTAGACTAATGACCCAATATGTATTACGTCCTTCCCTTGGAATTTGGTTGTTTTAGGTTGTCTGCGAAAAATTATTATTTCTTGAGGATTTTCTTTTTGTGCTTCTTGGTTAATTAATTGCTTTAGGGTTCGGTCTAGAAAGCATGGATCAGGAGTATGAAGGAACTTTTCATGTGGAGTTTTTAAAGTTTGTTCGTCTATTGAGTTATTAAGGAGATGAACTATCTTAGCTAGGTATTGACTCCATGATGTATGATTGTTACTATAGTATAACCTAAGTAATCGTCCAATCTCTCTGTTATATCTTTCAATTGGATTACTCTGCGGGTGATAGTGAGAGGTATAATGATATTGCATTCCTTCTTCTTCCATGTATTTTTTCCAAGTCCCTGATGTAAAGTGAGTACCTCTGTCTGATAAGACCCTTTCTGGGAGTCCATAATGTTTACCATAATCTCTGAATCTATTCAGTATCTCTTTAGTGGTTGCATGTTTGAGTGGATATATCATGGTGAATTTCGTAAAAATGTCAACTATAGAGAATATGTATTCATAACCTCTTGATTTTGGTAAACGGCCAGTAAGGTTAAGTGATATTAGTTGTAGTGGACGCTCTGCTTCAATTTGGTAATCCCCTTTTTTAATACCACTTAACTCGGGTTTGGTCTCCATGCATCTAGCGCAGTTATTCACATAAGTCTGTACTTCCTTCTTCATCCTTTGCCAGTAAAAGTATCTTCGAATAGCGCACCAGGTTTTCTTTATTCCGAAGTGTCCCTTTTCAACATGGAATTTTCTTATTACTGATTTTCTATCTTCTTTTGGAACTATTATTTTCCAGGATTTCTCCTTCCTATGT
The DNA here is from genome assembly GCA_022664845.1 of Lepisma saccharinum. Lineage (NCBI taxonomy): Eukaryota > Metazoa > Arthropoda > Insecta > Zygentoma > Lepismatidae > Lepisma > Lepisma saccharinum. The sequence continues at coordinate 1,503 of JAGDQP010008994.1, forward strand.
TTGGTGAGAATCAAGTTTGCTTCCTTTTTGTATTGCCTCGCTCTTTTCTCTATTTTTTTCTATTCCCTTTTCTAAATCCTTAAATATTATCTGAAGTTCTTCATCTGATTGATAACTGAAGTCCTTCTCCCATACTTCCTCGAATGTTAGGGTTATCAAGTGTTCTTGATCTTGTTTTCCGGATGGATTTCTGCTTAAAGTATCTGCTATGGTATTAGCTTTTCCTGGAAGATATTCAATAGTAAAGTCGTATGGTTGTATCAATAATGCCCATCGATGTATTCGGTTATTCCATATACTATTGTTAAATAGGTGCTAAAGACATTGGTGATCTGAATAGATGGTAAAGTGTTTTCCAATTAGGTATTCATGAAATTTTTGTATAGTATATACAACGGCAAGACATTCTAATTCTGTTATACTATACTTCCGTTCATTAGGTTTCAAAGTCCTACTTACATACTTAATTATTTCTTCTTCAATAGATACTTGTCCAAGATAGCCAGCAATTCCAACAGTAGAAGAATCAGTGACAATATAAAAAGGTTTTTTGATTATAGACTGTGATAAGGTTTGTGTATTAATGAGTCTGCTTTTAAGTTAATTAAAGGCTTTTTCTAGGTTATCATCCCAGGTTATTTTACTTCCTTTCCTAAGTAGTCTTACGAATGGTTCAATTAAATCACTATAATTTGGAATGAATTTCTTCAATTACAAAGGCCTACCCGTCTTTGTTCATGGTCTCGGATTGTTAGTTATTGCTTCTTCTTGCTCGTTTATAAGTGTTATTTTCTGTCCAGAAACTGTCCCAAAAATTTAATTTCTCGTGTTGCGAAGTGACATTTGTTTAATTTTACAGTTAATCCATTTTCTAATAAAGTTTGAAATATAATTTCTAGTTTCTCTAAATGTTCTTTGAAGGTTTTCGTGAAACAGCACATGTCGTCTACATAAATTCGCAGCCAATTTGTTGTTTCCAGTCAAAACATCTGGTTCATCATAGCGATAAAAACAGCTACTGCACTGGACATGCCATTGGGTAATCGTACAAACTGAAATGAATAATTGCCGAAACGGAAGGCCGTATAGGGTTTACTTTGATCAGAAAGTTTTATTTGAAAATATGCTAGGGAAAGGTCAAATTCACTAAAATATTTTGTTCCAGAATAACTATGCAGCACATCATCTATACTTCCTACCCTGTTTTGTGGAGATATTATATATTCATTTAATTTTCTCAAATCTAAAACTGGTCTTACTGCTCCTTCTCCCTTCTTTACTACGTGTAATGGATTGTTATGTGGACTTCCAGCTTTTTCAATAATATTCCATGCTTCCCATTTTTCTAGTTCCCTTTTTGTTGCTTCTCTAAGTGACTGTGGTATAGGGTATTGTTTGATATTGATTATTACATCTTTCAATTTTAAGTGGTAAACAAATGTCTTGTGGCTTCCTGGTTTATTGCTGAATACTTCTCTATATTTTATCAAAAGTTTTTTAAGTTGATTTTTTTCTTCTTCTGTTAGGTTTTCCAAATGGTCAATTTCTGACTCTATTTGTTCTGTGGTCACAAATGTGTCTTCATGGTTTTTTTTTCTGTTTATATGAGCCTGAAGTAACCTGGTTTATCGGGAAGGAGTCAGCCCTTACTTCTTACCGAATATTTAGTTTAAAGGCTTTTCTTCTGATTGTGGGGGATCTTCATTCCTTTGTTCGTCCCTATATAAAAGGTTTTTCCTGACTGTTTTCTTGGTTGTGTATTATTGCTGGTGTTTTAATATCATCATTCGTTTCTAAACAAAAATTTACTTGATTGCTGCTTCCTGGATCCTGTCATCTAGCCGTGGTCGTGAAGGGTTTTTATTTTCCCAATCTTTGTTCCTATTTTGATATCCGCTGTATCCTTTTCCTGCTCTTTGATCATCGACGTTAGTTTTTTCCTGGGCTTGGTTCTTACTGATTCCTTGTTGATTGCCAGTATTTGTTGTCTTATTTTCTCCTCTCCTAAATTCGAAGTTTCCTGATCCTGGAAGACCATCTTGTTTTTCTAGGAATTCGAGTAGTTCTTCAGTGCGTTCGATATTAGTGCATGTCAATAATCTTTGTAGATCGTACGGAAGGATGTTGATTGCGTCTTGTAGGAGTTCCTCGTCCTTGATATCTGGATCAATTCTTGTCAATTTTGTTATGAAATTTGCGGTTTCTTGCTCTATACTTTTAACATTGTTCCAATTAGGTCTGTCCTGACATACCTTCTTCTTCCTTCTTTCAATACTCTTCCTATCTGCATGTTTCTGGATAAATTTATAGCAAACGTCTTGGTAGCAATTTATCTGTTCTTTTACTAGGTGAAACCATCCTTCGGCACTTCCAATCATAGCTCTGTTTAATATATATTTATAGTTTTCCTCAGATGATCCAATAATTTTGAAGAAATACGTTAATTCTTCTAGATATTTCGTTGGGCTTGCTTCCTGGACGTTCCCCTTCCATTTGGGCACATGATTATAATCCTCGACCTTTACTTCACGAGTTGATTTCCCTTTTCCTAAATTTTTTATTAATTTTTGTACAAAATTTAAAGGCTGATTATCTCTGGACATTTCAGTGATACTGTCTTCATCGTCTGATTTATAATAGGTCTTAGGAGTGGTTTCTTTATTGGTAGCTACATTCCTATTGGGTCTGTTTTCTTCCCTTGGTCGATAGGGTTTCCTTTTTCTGAATTCTTCCTCCATTTTCCCTCTTACTTCTACTCCGATTCGTTGTTTTTCTGTCCTCTTACTTTCAATTGTGGTTTTTAGGTCTATTATTTCTGTTTCGACAGTGATTAATCTTTCTTCTGATTTTTCTTCATTCCTTTCCATAGTGTTAAGTCTCTCATCATGAGTGTTGAGCTTTTCATATATGGTATCCACTTGGTTTTGGATTTTATTAAAGTTGGCTTTGCACTCTTGTCGGTAGCCACCGACTTGATTTTCAAGTTCCATAAACCTTTGGTCTATTATCCTTTCTTGAATATTAAAATTTACTTTTAGACCATTGAAGTTTTCGCTCAATCTCTGGTCTTGCTTGCTGACGTTCTGCTCTATGCTGCTGAGTTGCTTCCTATTTTTTCCCTCCATTCTTTGTATCAGTAGAGCAATGCTGGTTGTTTCTTCCTTTTCTTTTCCGGTTTCATAAGATGCTGCTCCTTGTTCCATAGTTTCAGCAATATTTGCTTCTTTCCGTCTCCTTATTCTGCTGCTGCTGCTTCTTGGATTATCTCCTCCTGAGTCGGATGATCTTTCCAGGCTTACATCTTCTTCTTCACTACTCTCCATGGTGAAGTAATTCTTCTTTATTCACTCTGAAAATCCGCTCGGTTTTCGAGCCTCTTTAGCTGGGCGCCAATTATGTAATGACCCGGAAGAGATCTAATGGAAAGCCTCTCAGATATGCTGCCAAGATTCCGCCACGGCTTCTGGGGTGTGGGATCACCGAACGCTAATACTATGCTAAAAGGCAAATCTTAATTAGTAACGTGAAGGCATACGGAAAGGAAATTTCACAAGAGCGGATGAGTAGTATACGCCCGGCCTGTCTGAAGGCGTGAAGAAGCAAGGATACAACTACCGCCTGTCTGAAGGCGTTTATTTGCTTTAGGATGGGTTAATAGCTTTTGTCCGCCTGCCTGAAGGCGGTACCGCAACTAAAGAAAGGTCACCCCTGACCACCAGTATCAATGATTGCCCGCCTGTCTGAAGGCGTGCAACCAAAAGGGCAAGGCAAATAGGTACTACAGCCCGCCTGCCTGAAGGCGTTCTGCAGTTGGAGAACAAGGTATCAAAAGAGAATTAGTAATAAAGATAAAGCGCAATGCGATAAAGCAATATTCTAAGCATAAGCCTAGTAAAGAATATTCAAAGAAATTCAGATAAAAATTTATTATTGGACTATCTGTCCAAGGAAAGAACACCAAGCAGAGAGCTTGATGTTAACTGGCCCGCAGGCCAGAAAGAAGTGATTTCACATCGTTCTGACCCTACTTATACCTCTGATTCAGTGACGTCACAGCGTCACGTGACATACATTTAATCTCTATCTTACACACACACACACACACACATTCTACATTTCAAAGTTTAGCTCTTGCTTTCCAGATGATATAGGTTTACATACACACACACGTTGAATTTCTTTATATTTTAAACGCGGAATTAACAATTTTCCCAGTTCATAGCGATATCTTTTAATGTATTTTTATTTTAATTTACTTGTTTAAAAGTTCTTATTATTGAATAAAAAATGAATATCTAAATTATTTTGTAGAGTCCATAGCGTCAATATGAATAGCCGAAAGGGTGATTTAATATAGGGTAATTCAGAGGAAGCAAAACACTGAATTTTCATGGAACGGTAAGGACGTTACATATGAATTTCTTTTACGAGCAGTTAGGTACTTCGTTTCAAGGTTTTTAACGTAACCTGTCAGTCATCCTGCTCTGACCTATCAGTAACTTATCGAGTGAGCCAGTTATAGTAAGCCTTCCTATCGGCTCGCGGGAAAATGATCGAATCTAGCCTATTTTACTCTATTTCTTGAACACATTGTCAAAATATCATATCCTTATGTATTCTAACTTCACCTGACGAAACCTCCGGAATATAAAGAAAAAAAATAGAAGTTTTGAGTACAAGGTTTGAATGCGTTTACGCTAAAATATATTTGTTCCGCATGATACTACCGTTTGTAATGTTCCTTGCATAAAATGGCTATAAAATCAATCGATGTTGTTCTACTTAACACAGAAAATTGTTTTCTTGCTCCTCTGAGTGTATCTCGTTAAGTATGACGCTACTTCTTTTGGTCCAGATTCGTTAGGTTAATTTGCCGCTTTGTTAGATTTCATTAGGATACGTAAGGGTAGATTAATTTGACCGTGCTTACCCTAAACTGAATTCGTTCCCGACTGTCAAAAGGAAATTAATCGATTATTTTGAAAAGGGGACAAATCATGAAACGTAAAATGTTCAGGAACGTGAAAAAAAAGAAAAAAAAACTCCTGGGATAAGGACTAAAGAGATGGTCCGTACACAAAGGATGCAAATACAATGAGACCTCTGCGAATCAACCCTTATTTATTAATTTTATGTAAACTCAGGCAGTAAGCAGAAAATGTCATATTTTTAATTATGACATATTCCTTTTCAAAATAACATAATGATTCCAAATCTTATATTACAGCAAGGTAAACTGACAACTACATTATTATGAATGTATGCAATAATTTTATTGAGTTTTCAGGACAAAACGCTCAAAATCCTTCACATGCATCAGGATCTTCGGATGTGTAAACAGTTTTCCACTCCGTATTGTTCCTGTAGAGTTCGCTGTACTCCTCAGGAACATACTTGATGTCCTGAATTTTCTGTATGTTGATTGCGACTGAATGCTCAGCATTGCAGGCTTTTACTCATGGTAATGAAGGTGTTCTTCCTGCTACAGAAGTACTAGTATTTGCAAAAAATCCGTCGATGTAATCCTTTCCGTTGTAATACCTGGATGTAGTTTTCTTTAAAATAATCCTTCTTTCCTTGGTCTGAGGGTCTTAACCGGTATTATTTCAATCAAACCTTGAAGATAATTTCTTTCAAAATCATGTTTACAGAGTATATATATAAATATCCTCATTTACAGTCGTAAAACAATTGCGACGATACCTACATTCACATTTGGAACTCGTTGCAGTGATATCTTCCCCTGAGTAGCTAACTTGTGGTTCACCAGGAAACTTTGTCTTTGTTCTGAACTGTTTATAAGATTCAGGTCTTCGTAAGCCTCGCGTTCTTCTACTAGCCGAAACATCATCAGATTTACTTGAAGATAGATCAACACTAGAATCGCTTGAGGACATTGCAATCTGTTTCATAATCACAAAAACAAAATGAACATCAACGAAGCTTCGCAACGTAACCTTTTTTTTTACAGTATCTTTTTTTTATTATTTAAATTTATTGATGTGAAATAGGCAAATAAATTACAGAATTGATGATGACTTGCGCACTATCACACAATTGAATACATAACAATTAGATCAAACTTAAGAGTTAACTTTATACCATAACTTTAAGTATTAAAATATAATGTACCAAAACGGTGAGCACCATGAGAGGATTAAATGTCCTACAGGAAACAACTAAAGGATATAGATAAATAACATTTGAAACAGTTTGAAGTATTTGGTAAACAGAAAATAAAAAACGCCGTCTTATAAATATTTGCCAAAGTAGGAAAACATTTATTTGTGGTGTATATATATCCGTAGACGATAATTCAATAGTTGTTGAAAACAGCTTACATTTGGAGAGACATTTGCTGTTAGGATATATGAAAAAATTCTGCTATGATTCACGAAATAAATTTATTTTTTGTTCGATGATAAAATTGAAAATGTGGATTACACAAAAGATGAGTAATTTGATAAGAAGGATGAGTCTGATTAGCTACTAAATTAATCACACCTTGTTTGTAAAGAAAAATTGTGCATTGAACTTGTTACATTGAGTAAGAAAATGCATCGGATTGTCAGGTGAATGACATTGGTCACATAAATCATTGGGAACCATATTTAAATGTTTTAATTTTGTTTTGGTTGGAACTACATCATGTAATATACAATACCAAGAATTAAAATAAAAGCTTCAACGTGATGCATAGCATACCTTAAATTCGTCCAGATGGTAGATTGTTGACAGCGAGCCTTGAGAAATAAGTTAGCTTGTTGAAGCTTATAATACTTTTGTAAAAGATATGAATACCAAGTACTGACCGACCAGTCTGTCACCGGTAATTGTTGGATGAGAGCATATCCTATATGAAGGAAAGGTTCTCTTAAGTCGGAACACAAAGCGTTCCAGGGTTGAACATTTATTGGAGCATTCAAGTCAAGGTAATTATAATAAAGCATTGCTTATTGTAGAATTTGTTCCGGACAAACTTTGTATAATGCGATGAATTTATAACGCCATACCCTGAAGTTCGATATGTTTGAGTTGTAAACCACCTTCTTGGTATGAATTATAAAGAATATGACGATTTATACGTAATATATAATGTTTCCAAAGCATGTAACCAATATATTTGTTAAGTTGTGCTAAATAACATCTAGGCATACAGAAGATTTGTAAATAGTAATACAGGCGACTATAAATATACACATTAACAAGTTTAACCCTTGCAGCTAAAGTTTTAAACAATGTAATGGTTTGGGAAATTGCAGTTGAAACTAGGCGTTTGGCGGTAGTGAATTGAGTGTCACGAATGGAGGGTTGCCATGAAATGCCCAGTATCTTAAGTTCGGAGACAACTGGAAAGGAAGAAGTGAAATTGGTATGATATGTATTTGATAGTAACAGAATTTAAGATTTAGTTTGATTAAGATGAAAGCCCGCGGTAGTAGCTAAAATATCGAATAATTGGAGGATAGATATGAGTTCGATTTCAGATCGTACGATGACACTGATGTCATCCCAATAGGAAAATAACGTATGATGGGCAGTTTGGAAAGTCCATCCTTGTAAGTTAGCTTGTAAATAATTAAGTATTGGAGTAAGGGCAAGGGAAAACATGAGACTCGATTCTGGGGAACCCTGAATTAAACTGTTACCAAGTGTAAAAACCGGTGACAACCAGTTATTTACTTAACTGTAAAGTTCTCTTAGTTAAGATATTGCTATACAAGATAAGTAAGGCTTGCGGAAAACCCATGAGTTGGAGAATTTTGCGTAAATAAGTATGATGTAAGTTATCGAACGCAGCAGTGCAATCCAAGCTCAAAAGGGCTACATCGGATAAATTGATCACCTGAGAAATTCTTTGAGATTACTTAAGATATGATAAATTGGAATGGAATTGGCCAGTCCACTTTGAAAAGGATGGATAATGGAAGGTATCAACGCACTAATTCTAAGATAAATCAGTTTCATAAGAATTTTTTGTTCGACATTGATTAATGTTAAGAATCTAAAATCATTCGAGGAAGATACTTTTTCTTTTTTTGGGGGGGGAGTAAAATACCGATGTTATGCAAAAAATCCTTCTGCAGCACTTAACCCTTCCAGAGATCATTGAAAAGATCGGTCAAAATCGGTAACAAGGGTTCTTGAAAGGTTTGATACCAAAGCGTAGTGAGGCCATCAGATCCTGCATCCTTGTTGAAACTATGTAAGGCTGTCTTAATTTGATGAGCAGTAAAAGGAGTAGTCAAAAGTTGCGGGTCTTGAATCGGAAGGAGAGGTGTATAAGGGGTGAGATCTTGGATGACATCGCGTAAAGCAACCAAATCAATAGGCTGATTGAAGTGAGATTTATAGTGTTGATACACAGCGGAAGCTACTGCAGAATCAGTAGAAATGATGTTCTGAGATCCTTAAAAGCAGAATTAATATTGGGAGATTTCAGTTTGCGGACTAATAACATTTGCTGCAAAGTGATTTCTTCTTTGATACCAAGTTTGTTAAAAGTGTTAGAATAGAACTTCCTAGAATCTCGTTTCGCATAGAGTTGTCTGAGTTTAGCTTGAATTTTATGTATTTCAGGAAGAAGATTACGCTCCGGACTATGCAACTCTAAAGTGTGTTGTAAGCGTTTATGATAATAATGAGTTTGTGTCCTCAGATGCCTGGCTTTACGAAAAGCGTATTGTTTAGAAAAAAAATCGGGTGTTGTTTTTGAGACGAAACCATATGTTCTGAGAACTTTCACAGGGTAGTGTGGTTTCGAGTCGTTCATATGTGGCTAGTATGTTACGTATTTCCAAGCAATATTGTGGTTCTAGTAAAAATTGATTATTAAGTTTCCAAGAATAACTTGCTTTCATAAATTTAGCTGCTGGTAAAGCTAAGACAGCATAAAGAAGAGAATGGTCTGGCCAGGCTAATTTGTTTAATGCAATGCGTTGGATAGAATTTTTCAAAGATTGAGATATTAGGATTACATCCAAACAACAGGAACCATGAACATGGTGGAAAGTATGTCCAGGCGTTGAGGGATAAAGTGTTCTCCAAGTATCTAATAACTTGTAAAAATTGTTGATAAGGAATACTAGGTGGAAGGGGAGAAGTACTATCGATCGAATGTGCGTACATATTAATGTCACCCAAAATGATAACAGAAGAGGCCTGATGTGATTGTAAAACGGCAGCTAAGTCTCTTAGTAATATTGTGTTTCGCGGCATGGCGTTCTGTGTTCCGCTTTTTGCATATAAGCCGATAATGAAAATGTGCTGTAGGAAGCCGTATATGATCCGACCAGAAGGATGTCAAGGGAGTCAGTCGAAGTTATCGAAGTCAAAGGGAGGTCAGCTCTATAGACTATACCAACTCCACGAGTGTCAGTAGGGATAACATTATTACAATATAAATACTTCTGAGACTGAAAAGCATGTGGAATTGTTTCTGATACTACTAAAATATCAACATTCAATTCGGTGAATGTGGATTCTAAATACCGCCATTTAACAGGGGAAGTGGTGGCAGACACATTAAAAGTAGCTAAATCATATGACTGATGGACTGCCATGGGGCTCACATTATAGTGAAATAGGAGAAAGAGATTATATAATCCCACATGTATAAGAAACGTTAAGATAGTACAAACAATTCCTTAAATGGAATACAACAAAATTAAATAATATGTAAGGTTGAAGTAAAGCGAATTAATGTAAAGAAAGTTGTACACAGGTCGCAGGTTAGGCTGTGGTTTGCGCCGTTTATGTTTCAAAAGTTTGTCTGATGATCGTTTTAATGTTGATTTATGGTTATCCGCGAGTTGAGTAGGCTCGGAGTGTATGCCTTGATCATCAGGTGTAGATGTGGAAGATTGCTCAGAATCATCCGTATACACAGTTTGGAAATCACTGTCTGTTTGTGAAACAGCACTAGACTTAGTAGTAGGAGCCACTTCTATATGGGAATCACTGTGCACATCACCCAACTGTAAAGATGCACAATAAAGATGCCAGGGAAGTTACTGAGACTTGGTGACTTTCATCATCCGGCGGTACAGGTTCAGAATGTGATGCAGGCAAAGAAAGGGAAGTTTCTAAATGATGAGATTCTATTCGGGTAGCATTAATGTTAGGTCCACTAAGTGACACTTCCGTTATAGGACTCAACCCTTGAGAGAAGGTACGACCTTCACCAGTCAAGGTTGTTGGTTCTATTATCATGGATGGTGCTAGCATGGTGGAACGAGGTTTTACCAATTGTGGAAAACATCTGAAGAAAAGAGAGGTTGAATATCCTCTTGTCGAGAGATGTTAGTTGGAGGTCGATGTACACCTGGAGTTTGATTGGACGTAGCACAGTCACGATGCGTAGAGGTGCCACACCGCACACAAGGTGGAACATTTTCAGTAGTAAAAATCTGAGTTTTATAATGTCCCATAGTGACGTAAACTGGTACGGCCATTGATCTCCCATAGTGACCAATATGAATCATGCGGCGACCATCACATGATCTTTTATATCTGCATTTGGCAGGAAAAGTACAAGATTCAATTTTAAGAATTTGGCCATATTTGCTAAAGAATTCCTGAAGAGTGCTGTTCGGAAATGTTCGTGGTAAGGTAGCAACAGTCAAAATGGTGATTTCTTCAATAACTTTTGTAATGGGTAATAAATATTCGTGACCATTCAAGGTAAAAGGAATAGTCTTACCTGCATGGTCCAACATGCTGTGTACGATGGCTTCACTCGTTACCTCAATGTAAATTGCGTGATAATAGGGCTGTAATTCAATTTGTAATACATCATCATCTGGTAAATCGAACACTAGAGCTACATTATTGTGCATTTCTGCGATGTCCAACCGATGTGGGACCATGTGACAATCAATTTTCACTGTGTTTTTACGATAATTTTCGGTAGCCATGGTTGAGATGTAGTACAAAGATTGTTAGTGAGTACAATTAAATTGTACCCGGAAAGCAAATCACACACTATTAACGTAGTATGAGGAAAACAAAAAGAATACGGGCGGTACTGTGCCGCTAGCTCAACACCCGTAACTTAGTAGAACTGTATCAGACAAAGATAAGGATACCAACTGGGGACAAGCCAACCTAACTCCACCGCTGCTGGCAAGTCACTCCACCTAACCGTTAACATAACTCGTTCAACTCTTCTGATTACTCCGTGATCCATAGTTCCTATATTTTCCACAACAAGGACCTAACGCTTATTTAGTTTGAAAAGGGTACAAGTCAATGATTTGAATCCTTTTTGAAAATAAATAGGATTCACAACCGAGCAGGAAAAGGGTAACTTGAGCAAACTAGCGTCCAGAAATCCACATCAGTAAAGCTATCTAACTAAATTTTGGTTATTCCTTGACTTATCCCATTTTCAAAATAAACTATTCAAATATTATTTTTGGTTAAAACCATGGAAATGGTGCGCGTTTGCATTGCATTTTTACAATCACAAATTTCAAACCCGAGAAGCCATTTCCAAATGAAAGACGTGTCAAGAGCATTGAAGATTTTGTAATCTTTGCTGTACTTTGTGTATTATTGCACCAAATTAGATTATGTTGCTAAAATCGTATTTTATATTTACTATACTGGCCTATGATTATTGCGTTTCCATCAGTTTCCAAATAAGCAGTTACAATAAATCGGCGAAAGTAGCTGGAACAGTGAACGAATAGTACCAGTACGCGAGCTCGGGAAATCTCTACTCTCCTCGGACTCTCGCTTTATAGAGCGTCATTTCATACGAGGTTCCAATGTTGGACGAACAATAGACGTGCCTGCATTGGAGTCATGCCTTGACGTGCCTCTAGCCACTGCTTTTCTTATACCATTACTCTTCTCCTTCGTCCTTCAAGGAAAATAAGGGACATTGATGGGGTCGTGGAGGCGCTTGATGACCTGCTTGTTTGGAAAAACAAATTCTTCCGTCTCGTCACTGGCGAGGGTATCGCTTCTGAGACGGAAAGGGCTGATGCCTGTAGTTGATTGTGAGGAAGCATATTTTCATTCTCGGAGCTCTTACGGGCACTGAGACATTGGTACTGGCTGCAGCACTGGGAAGTACCTCCTAGGGGTGCTGGTGGGTCTCATAGCAGTGCTTTGCGACGACTTGTGGGTATTGCCTGACTTCCAGTTGGCAGGATTTGGTTGGAGACTCATTGTCTCGGCGCGCGGCTACCTGCCGCTAAAAGTCTTCTATTTCTTGGCTTGTAGAGAACTTCCACCTCTTTTTTTTTCCTCATTTTTTATCCGGGGGAGGATAAAAAACAGTTAATCCGTATGTTTAACTTCGTGACAAGTTGAAGTATCACCACTCGATCTGCAATGCTTAAATGGTTCAGTTTCGAATATTTCAAAAAGTTCTGTCCTTGGCGGTAACAAGAGGCCCAAAAGTGGTAAATGTGGACCCGATGGGAGGATGTATGCTGAGTCGAGGCGTGGCGGGTTACCGCATCCACGCTCCAGAAAGATTACCGAGGCTTGGCGCGCTCTGCCAATGGGAAGCATGTCACTCTTTTTTAAAATTCTATATTTGATCAGACTGTTACAATTTGAAAAGAAAATACAGACACTTCATGACATAAACAAAAAGACAGTATAAACTTAAGTTGTATATAAAAGTTAAATCTGTTAATAAATTGGGAAGAAGGCATAATTGTTATGACAGAAGTTAGAAAATTACATAGGGCTAAAGTAAAGTTTAACTACTCCAAACACAATGCAAGGAAAAAGAGAAACACAGATAGTTCTCTGTGTTAGAATAGATGTAGAAATTCTGCAAAAATGTCTTTGTTTTTCAAGTTGTAGTTCATATTTTATGCGGGTTTGCACAATCACTAAGATAGGAGAGATTCTTTCTATGCGAAGTAACTGTAACACTAGGAGAATTAACCATGACACCAGTTTTTGACGAGTTTTATGATAAAATTGATATGAAGGAAACCGTAAATAAGACGAAAAACAGAAATAACAAACTGTTTGTACAATTAAATTTATCCGACTTTGAACATGAAACAAAATATCATTATATTTTGAATATTGCGTTAGGAAATGAAGGATATTTGCTGTATTGTTGCACACATCACATTTATTGTTAGCAATAATTTTGAGTTGGTAAAATTTGTCCTTAGTGGTTATGAATGATGAAATACCATAAATTATGAGCTATCGGATTCATAGTGATGAAATTAACATTTATCCAAAGGTTAGGAAGATAACATTTGGCCTGGAGAAAAAGAGTGTGAAATTGCGGTTGATAATAGTTTTTGATACCATTGTTGGACAGTTCACTTCTGTATGACTGTATAAAGCATAGCCTATATTTAACATGGATTGAACTAAGTCCGGGACAAGAGTTGCCTACGGATTTTGATTCATCGGAGAATCAAGTTTCATAAAGTGCATCACAATATTATACATTTCTTGCCTTATGGATGTAGACGTACCGGTAACAATATGGATGGTACGGTGAATTTGAAGAGCCAAAGTTTGAATGGCAAGATATTTCAGATGTAAGGCGGAAGGTTGCATTATGCCATAAAAAATAACCAACATGTTTATTGAGCGATGCTGCTATACCACCTATGGTAATAGGAAACGAAAAGAGTTGTAAAAAGTAATAAAATCTGCTGTATATAAAGATATTGTATAAATTGTATGCGAGCTTTCAACGTAATGAACACATCTTGGTATTTCTTCATTATGCCAATAGCCTTGTACACTAATTCCTTTGCTGTTTGAAATTGAGTGCTTCTAACATTATTAGTCCAAAGAATGCCCAGTATTTTTTGTTGAGAGACTGTTTCAAAAGGAGATACAACATTGATATGAGATGGTGCAGATAATAATAATAATTTAGTGTTTGCATCATTAATGTGAAAACCAGCAGTTTGTTTAAAGTTGTCAAAAAATTTCACAATAAAATCCAGGTCATTATTGGATCTTATAATGACACTAACGTCATCAAGATAGGGATATAATTTAATGTTGGTTGATTGAAAGGTCCATCCTGTTAGCACTTCCTGAAGATGATTTAGAATAGGTGCTAAGGCTATGCAAAAAAAAAAAAAAAAGCGATGACAGCTGAGCCTTGAATAAAACCTTGTAAAGCAAAAGGAGCATACAACCAGTTGTTCACCAGTAACGATATGCGTCAAAATAGTTGAATACAGAAGTACAAAAAAAGTTCCATTATCTGTAATATCTTAAGAAAATACTCATGATTAAGTCATACGCTGACTTACAATCCAGACTTAAGAGGCCCACATTTGGCTCTTCAATAATATGTTGAGTACTAATAAATGCCTTAACATTCATTAAGATTTCAGAAATTGGAATGGTAGATTTTAGTCCACTTTGATGTTCGTTTAAAATGGACGGGGCAATTGGAGTAACTCTATTTGATATAATCTTTAATAAAGGTTTTTGTTCTACATCTACCAAAGTGATCATTCTAAACGCATTTAACTTGGTTTATTGGCACGGATAGCTAGACCTTGCATGAACTGGTTGGGCATAGTAGAAGTGCTCCAAAGTGAATAATAATTTTTTTGTAAGATCGGGATAAGGTACTGTTGAAATTGGATATACCATGAAATCGTTAAGCCGTCTGCCCCAGATGCGGCTTTACTGTTGAAAGAATTTAATGCGACTTGTATTTCTTGTTGAGAAAAAGGTTGGATGAGCATTTCTTGATCTTGCAATGGTAGAATCGAAATGTACGGCTTTAATTCCGTAATGAGGTGTTCAACCTGAGACGATTGAAAATCAGAGCTAAATTTGTTGTGCACAGAGTGATAAATTGCTGATGCAACTTCATTACCATGATAGAGGATGTCCTGGTCATTTTGGAACTTAGTGATAATTCTATTTTCCTTTTGTTTGCTTGCCACCATGTAGATCTGTAGGTTTGGGGAATATTTAATGTCAAATGTTTGAAAGGAATTGGTGTACAGATATCTATTTGCTTGTTTTAAATACAGTTTTCGGAGTATGGCCTGATACTGATGAATAAGATGTACCTTACCTTTACTCGAACTATGGGATTTTATTACTTCATTTAATAACCTGTGATAATTTTCTTGTTTGCGTCTTAATTGTGCCTGATGAGACGCAAATTGCTTAGTTTGATCTAGATTACCAGATTTTTAAGCGTTGCCATTGAATCCCTATAGAAGGAACTTTAATATTGCTATTTTCCTGACCTATTTTAGATATTTTGAAAATACCTTGGATTACCTCTATATACGCAGGATTTTGTAAATATGAGTTACTAAATTTCCATAAATATGAAGATTTAATGAATTTGACAGCAGGCAACTCAAAATAGGCTGCTAAAATAATGTGATCAGACCATGCCAATGGAAGACGTTGAATACGTGTAATATATGGAACCATTTTTGAATTTACTAATACCACACCTATTTGAAGGGCTTTTATGAAGAAGTACTGTCTATTGGATAAGCAAACATTTTTACATCCCTGGAAATAAGCATGGGATGATTATTATATCTTTGTATAAGTTGAGCTATCAAATAAAAATACCTCATGTCATTGCTGTATGTTTTGAGTGCCACTGTACTCTTCTTCCATGGCGCTACAGTCCAAATCGGGCCTTGGCCTTCCCAAGTAGGTGCCTCCAATTTTCCCTGTTCTTCGCCCCTTCTCTCCAGTTACACACCCCTATCATGTTTACTGACTCTTCCTTCACTCCATCTTCCCATCTTTTCTTCGGTCTTCCTTTTGGTCTATCTTTGTATAATCGACCTGTTAATAACTTCTTTGGTATTCTCTCCTCGCTCATCCTGATTACGTGTCCAGCCCACTGCAGTCTCCTTAGTTTTATATCTGTTTTTGGTTTCTGGTATAAGTTGTACAGCTCTGCGTTGTGTCTAATTCTGCACTGCCCGTTGTCCATAACTGGTCCGTATATTTTTCTTAGTATCTTTCTTTCAAATGTCTTAAGTCTCTCTTCATCTTTCTGGGTGATAGACCATACTTCGCACCCATACATTAGTACTGGTTTTATCGTTGATTGGTATAATTTTATTTTAGTGTTCCTGTGTACATCCTTATTTTTCATCACTGGGAGCAGACTATAGTATGCTTTGTTGGCCTGATTTATTCTTCTTTGAATTTCCTTGGATTCGTCGTTTGTGTCTGTTATTAACGTGCCTAAATATGTGAATTCCTCCACGTTTTCCAGCTTATAATTTTCTATTTCCAGGTTTTCCTTTAACTTGTGGCTTCCGTATTTATTTCCTTGCCGTGTCTGGACCATTGTCTTGGTTTTATCTGTATTTATCTTTAGCCCTACCGCGCTCGCTGCTCTGTCTAATTCTTTGTACAGTTCCGTTACCGAGTTGATCGTTCGTCCTAGAATATTTAGATCATCCGCATAGCCTAGTATTTGTGTAGATTTGTACATGATAGTTGATCTGGTATCTATAGATATTTTTCTTATAATATACTCCAACGCTATGTTAAAAAGAATAGGTGCTAGTCCATCGCCCTGTTTTAGACCCTGTTCTACTGGGAACGGATCTGTAAGTTCATTCTGTATCTTGACCTGTGCTGTTGTTTCCAGTAGTGTCATTCTTACAAGTTTGATCATTTTCCTTGGTATTCCTAGTTCATGCATAGCCCTAAGCAGAGATGGTCTGTTTATACTATCATAAGCTTGCCTGAAGTCGACAAATATCTGATAGACATCTATGTTATATTCCCAACATTTTTCCAGAATGGCTTTGAGGGTATATATTTGGACTATTGTTGATCTGTTCTTTCTAAATCCTGCTTGATAGTCTCCTACTATTCTTTCGGCCTGTTCCTTAAGTCTTCTACTTAATACGTTTGTAAATACTTTGTATGCTGTTGTTAATAGGGAGATTCCTCTGTAATTATTGCAGTTCTGCTTGTCCCCTTTCTTGTATATAGGACAGATTAGGCTGACTCTCCAATCTTTCGGCCTCTCTTCTTTCTTCCATATTTCTATAATTAGTTTATGTAGGTTCTTGATCAGTTCACTGCCTCCACTTTTGATCATTTCTGATGTGACTCCATCAATGCCTGGCGTTTTGCGCGCTCTCTGTTTCTTTATGGCCTCTTTTACCTCCTCTTGTGTTGGCACATCTTCATCTTCTTCTGTTCTTCCTGCCTCAAGATTATCTTCTCGATTTTCCTCTTTATTTGATTCTGGTTCTGGGTTAAGTAGTTCACTAAAGTATTCCTGCCATCTGCTCTTTATGTCTGTCTTGCTTCCTAGTAAATTCCCATCTTTATCCTTGCATATGTCAGTTCTCGGTTTAAATCCCTGCCTTATTTCTTTTACTTCTTTGTATGCTTTGTGCACATTGCCCTCAATAAATTCTTCTTCCATTCTTTTATATTTATCGTTTAACATCTGCCGTTTCTTCCTTCTACATGTTTTGTCTGCTATTCTTCGCAGTTCCACGTATTTTGCTCTTTTCTGTCTTGTGCTTCTATTAATGTATTCTCGGTAGGCTTCGTTTTTCTTTTGCAGTAGTTCTCTACATTCATCATCAAACCATTCTATCTTGTCTGTTGTAGGTGCATATCCTAGCTTGCTTATAGATGTTTCTAGCATGATATTTTTGATCAAGTTCCATTTACCCTTTACATTCCCTTCTTCTATTTCCTTTTCCTTCTCCTGGAGTTTCTTCGTTATTTCGTTTTGATAATCAAGTACCACTACTGTTTGGCTTAGTTTTTGTACATCAAACTTTTTAGTTCTTTGTTTTCCCTCCTCTTTACGAGCTGCCAATCTACATCTGTAAGTAACTTTAACCAAGTAGTGGTCTGAATCACTGTTAGCTCCTCTATAGGTTCTAACATCCATTATATTTGATGCTCCCCTTTTTTCAATCTTAACATGGTCTATTTGGTTGTTCGTGTTCCCGTCTGGTGATTTCCAAGTTTGTTTGTGAATGTCTTTATGTGTGAAACTTATGGAGCTAATCCTCATGTTTTTACTCAGTGCAAAATCTATTATCCTTAGCCCATTATTATTGCTAACGTTGTGCAGACTGTGTTTTCCTATTACGTCTGAGAACCGTTCTTCCTTTCCTATTTTCGCATTTGCATCTCCTATTACCATCTTTATGTCATTAGTGGGCAGTGAATCGTATATCTCTTCTAGTTCTGTGTAAAACGCATCTTTGACTGTCTCATCTTTGTCTTCTGTAGGTGCATGGATATTTATAATCGAGAGGTTGAAGAATTTTGTTTCCAATCTTAGTACTGCTGTTCGTTCGTTGTGTGCTGTAAATCCCATAATGGAACCCTTAAGTTTCTTGTCTATTATAAAGGCTACTCCTACTTCATGTATTCCTGCATCCTTTCCACTGTATAGTATGGTGTGTGTCCATAATACCTTTCCCATGCCATTTTGTTTCCTGTATTGCTGCTACTTCTATTTGATATTTTGATAACTCTTGCTGTAAGTTTTGAAGTGCGCCTGTTTTGTTTAGCGTTCTTACATTCCATGTTCCTATCGTTATGTCCTTAAGTTGTTGCCGTGTCCGTTCACCATCAATCCTACCAATCCGAGGCTCTTCTTGGGATTTCGTAACAATGGTTGCTTTACAGAAGTAGGTTGTTAGCTCGCTGTCCGACCCCCGCTGCGTTGGAGGACCTCGAATTTTCTGTCGGGGTTTACTCCCTTAGCCTACCGTTTCTGGTTTTAAGGCGCCAGAAGCTCGCCTTCACCCTCTCTCGTTCGTGAGACCAGGAGGCACGCGGCTTTGCAGCCTTCGTGGACGTGAGCCACTGTACTCATAAACACCTATTATTAGAACATCTTGTAAAAAACCATAGATAATTCTACCACTAGGATGGCACACTATGTTACGTATTTGTATATCTCCTCGGCAGAACACACCCACCCCTCGTGAGTCAGTAGGAAGACGATTGTTTGTGAAGTTGAAACATTATTATAGTCACTAGTTTCGGATGCAATTAAAATGTCAACATGTAATTGTTTTAGCTGTTGCTCCAAATAAATCCAATTATTAGTATTTGCAGAGGCTTGAACATTGAATGTACCTATGCCGTATGTTTGCATGTTAGAAATCTCTAATGTAAAAAAAAAAGACCAAAAAATTTGCCAAAATAATATAAAACACCAAACAAAACAAATCATTTTTCAGCCTCCCAAAAATGAAAATAAATTTACAAAAGTAAGTTATGTTTTCTCCACAAACTTACTGTTATGTTTAGCATATCTATAATTGTTCTTAATAAACCTACACCGTGCTTGTTAACTTTGTCAAAATAACTAATTGAAAACCACATTTATGATTTTCGTAATTTACCAAAAATCGTACGTTTTGATTTAGACTTTTACGGTTGTGTCCTTTTCTTTGATGAAAAATTATCGGCGCTGATTGTGACAAGTCATTAATTTCCTCCCCATCCTGATTGTTCTCCCGGGAGGACTCTTCAGTGTCGGAGAGCGAATGATCATGATCTGAACCACCAGTGATGGTCGTATACTGGTGCTGTTCACTACTATATTGTGTTTCACTAGATGTGCAAAGTAAGAAAAATACCACTCGTTACTGTTTGCTGCTCGACGACCATAACGGGTTCACATTCCAAACTTGGATTTAACTGGTACTGTGACCTTGGTTTCTTCTAGCACAGATTCGTGATGCTCTCCGGTTTTGGCCCCTTTACCGAAGCCCGACTGTTTAGTGTACACATGTCTGTTGAATGCGTGGGATTACTACATTTCTCGGAACGAACAATTTCATTTGTAAATAATTGTACTTTCTAATTGTGAATGATTGTGTATACTGGAAGAGTTGTATTATTTCGACATAAGAAAACTGTTCGACGACCTTTATATGCATCTGAATATCGACACTTACCCACATGCTTTTGTGCTTCAATTTTTAATACAGTTCCATATGTGGAAAAAAAAACGTGGACAGTAGATGGTTGGGAAAATCATGGGGTAACGTAGTGTCAACCCCTGTTGATTAATCTGTATATAGTGTATGTGTGTATATATATAGCATGTGTATATAAAGTGTATAATATGTTAGGTTAAGAAGGCACGAAACGAAAAAAGGAATATTGCAATTTATTCATTTTCATAATTTTCAGTTCAGAGTAAGATTGATTCTCCAACGCAAGTGGTTCTTTCAAAATATTAATATTGTAATTTCTATAGTTGCTTGTATCTATCCAGACAGTGTTATATTTCAGTGAGTACAAAGTCCAGTCTACACGTGAGTCCAAAAGGACAATGTTAACATCTGCAAGTTTCAAGTTACGTTGTAGTGAGTAAGGTAATACAAAGTTCATCTGAATAGGCGGATCATATTATGCTAAAACATCAGAGCAAAGTTTCCATCAAGTACGAAGTACACCTTGGCTCAGCATATCAAGTATCGCTGAACACGGGGTGCGAAGTACAAGAAACCTCATCAAGTGTAAAGTTTACTAGGCTGTGATTGGACTAGAAATGCTTAGCTAGACACGAGAGGTGTGGCTAAGGTACACAGTGATTGGCGAAGATTAAGGACAGTAACAACAGACTTTGTATATAAACTTGATGCACGAAACAGTGTTACGCTAGTGTGATACGATTACGCCTCGTTCAAATATAATCTACACGCTCTAGAAGTGACTCGACTCAGCTCTGGTAGTACTCGAGAAATACAGATACATCTAACATCTCTGTCTTCTTGTTCCTTCAGTAACTTAGGTGAGTTGGAGAACAATCATTCTTGTTTGCTTGACTAATTACTATTATTTACTGTTTTGTGCTGTGTTAGATATTGTGTTTCTTAGATGTTATTATCAAACTTATTCCTTCGTTCTCGTGCTGTAGGTATCAATATCCCAATATGTACAACTCGTGATTAAAGTATATGCCATACATAGTTGAATTCACATGTTTAATTTAACGAAGTAATATTTAGTTTCCTATTCCTGTTGGAACGTCATTGTTTGGTAGAATTGTATGAGCCCTTTTTAGCTTCTCCCTTTAACAACTTGATGCGTTATTGCTCTTGCTCTACCCAGTACATACAGTTCTGCCAAGACAGCAGTAGCTACATGCACCCTTGTAACATCTTCAGTCACTTTTTCAATTGGAAGATGGAAGACCTATTGTTGTTGTTAGCGAAATGGAACTTCCTTACCTATTAGTTGTAATGTATTTTCCACTATTTGGTCAGAAGTTACCTGGATGTAGATGACATACTGGTTCGATTGGAATCACGTGTTCCACTGCCAATTTCAAATGTTTTTCCCACATTGTCATGTATTTCAACGATGTCTGGACGAAACGATACTGTTCTGATATCTATTCGAATCGTGGAGTTGCGATAATATTTTCGTGTGCCACACATATTGGATTCACTGTAGAAACTAGTAGATTTGAAACAAAATTACAGTTATCAGTCCACTATTAACTTGATGGAAGTTTAAACAGGAAACGTTCCTTAAGTATTCCACACCTCTATTAGTAAAGACTGGAAAAATGGACAAGAGAACTGCACTCTATCACAGTCCAAACTATTCTCCAGAACATTAACAGTCACTACATCTATACAACTGGATCCTTTATAGTGATGGTGTGAGAGACCTGGCACTAGTGGAAATATTGTGCGCCAGATATCTGTTAATTTGAAAGTTATTTAGAAAAGATCACTAGGTTTTTGATCAGACGTTGTATCAATGGCACTAGAAAACATGTTTATATCCTCTGTAATAATTATGGGAGAATCTAGGTAACGGATAATTAATTGCGCGAGGTCAAAAGGAAATACATTATGTCGCTATGTGCTATTTTGTGTACCACTTTTGGCATAAATGCCAATAACTAAGATATTGTTCATGAATCCATAAATAATTCTAACACTGGGATGTTTTTCTATATTTTTGAGAGGGATGTCACCACGACTTAAAATTTCCACTCTACAGGTATCACTGGGTAAGTAATTGTTGTGAAAATCATAGGTAGCAGACTGATGCATATAAGCTACCGTTTGTGCGGTAATTAAAATGTCAATGTTCATCTCTGTTAATTTTGATGTTCTAAATACATCCACTTACCGGGATGGTTGGGTGCGGAGACATTAAACGCTTCAATGCCATAAGTTTGCATTATTTGAATGTTAACACAAAAAAGAAAACCAGAAGAGAAAAATCATTTAGACTTCTTAGATGTGAAAATTTACACCACACTGCCAATTATTCAAATATAACCGCTGGTGAGGTAATGAAAATTATAAAAAACACTAAACAGAAGAAAATTTTTCAAATCACACTCGAACAGTACATTTGAAGAAAATGATCGTTCATTACCAAATTCAGTTTTGCGCTTGGATTTTCTACGGCTTTTTGGAAAATTTACGTTGGAGAACCAACGAGGCTGCTTGCGATAGATCAGAATTTGGAAGGGGTTGAAACTCTGCATTTACTGATGAATCACTATCATGGGAGAACAAAGGTTCACTGGGTTCGTCCACACCTAAGGGCTGAGATGAGGAATCTGTGCTGTGAAGGTCGGCTATAGTGAGGAAAGTGTCACTTGAAATCACAGGAGTAGTCTCCAAAATAAACGGCGATATTTCTGGATTTTGTTCAATTAACTGGTCACAAACTGGTGTGGACTGGTCACCAACCGGTTCCGAAATGATGTCTTGGGATGTGGAACTCTGATCAAGAGCTGAACTTGAAGGTTGCTCAACATGGTTAGTACTTGTGAACCAAGCATTTAATTGCTTTGGCATAGACGTGGGACCAACCAAGTTAGGAAAGGCATCTGACGAAAATTCAGTTGCACATTTTCATTACTAGCAAGATTGTAAGGTCGAGGATCACGTGATTGGAAATGATCACTTGTGGGCCAATTTATTTCTCGATGTTGATCATTTCCACAGATTGCACAGCGAATTGCTTCGTTTGTGACCAGCTATACCTTATAATTGTTAATGATTGTGTAAATTGGGAGAACGATATTGTTTCTGTTCACTAAAATGGTCCGGCGACCATTGTATACATCCGCATAGATACTTTTGCCAGAGTATTTCTGTTTTTTCAATGCTAATTATGGTACCATATTGCGGAAAAAAAAATGGTGAGCTCACTGTTTGGAAAATCATATGGTAAAGTTGCGATGTGAATACTTGTAATGTCTTCCACTACTCTGCAAATTGGGAGGTGAAACACCTGTTGATTGAAACGGAACTGAACTTATTTACCTGTTAATTGAAGAACCTTATTTAATATTTGCTCACTGACCACTTGCACATAAATCAAATGATAGTACTAATTAACTTCAATCTGGATCACTTCTGGGGGTAGTAGTTGCAGCTGCTGCGCAATGTTTTCATGAAGGGCCAACGTATCAGGTCGGAAGTTTAATTATTTACATTCAGTCTGTAGTGTTGAATTTCTATAGTACTTTTTTAGATCGATGTTGTGTTAATTACTATATTAACTTATTTGCTAAACTGGCAAAACACCAGCTTAACGTACTAAAAAGTCGACAACTGAGTTAGAAAGGAACAATGAAAAGTTTTAAATCTATTAAACTGTTCACTCGATACTATTCACTGCACTGACGATGACGGTCAGCTCCATTCTAGTAGCTCGTTTAGAACGTTAATGGCAATTCAATCAATCCAATGATACTGAACCATCCGACGGGCTTTTCGGGATAAGGTATTGACGATTTCATTCATTCAATACTGACCATGAGAAGACTGAGTTCACTGAATCCATCTTGAGTCATAGAATTTCTTAGATAGTAGGTTTTTTTGTTGAATATCGTTGGGTGCGACCAGTGAGCTCTACTGAATGATACTGGAGTGCTCGATCGCATTACAAATCCATTGATTTTAAGAAGCTGAGGGAACACTTAATTACCAGTGTTTGATTTGTTTATAAACTACGAACGGGGGGAGGGGGATCCTAAAACTACTTGTTGCTGTAAAATTTCCACCTACCTACCTATTTGGGTAGGAATACAAAGGCTTTATCTCTAGTTGGGATGATATTAAGGATCAACAACCGGGGATGAAATTCTCAGGCACCAGGAAAATTCCTCGGCAAATCGAACACTGCTTAATTATTACATGTTCGCTGAGAAGGTCGTTCATTTAGACTATGTTTATCAGGAGGGCTCAATCTCGAACTGATACCCTGCACTGGCAAGATCACATTAATTCCCCACTCATTATGTAAGATTTCGTTAAGTTTCACCAAATCCATGCTCAGGACTCCTTAAAATTCTTGACTCGCTTTCCTTGTGCATGTCTACATGGCGGGAAAAGACACTTTAGGTTCTAAGTCAGTTGGCGTATACATAAAAACATGAAGAGCAGAGGCGGCACGTGTGGAATATTGATTTATTGCATTCTGTCGACCATGAAACATACAAACCTGTATAATGGTATAGAACATGACAGATACAATGCTATTACATACAGATGCTTATCAGAATAATGGAAACACCTGTAGTTGGCAACACGTCAGATGTATGGGTTGGCAGTGGTGTCGTGGCGACCGCAGCGCCGGACTGCTGGTGGTGGTGTGTTAGGTCGGTCTCCATACTACGTCAGGCGTCGTGGAACAGGAGTGTGCAGTGGCTGCAGCAGACGGAGGTAGTGTAAAATGGGAGACCTCTCAGAGTTTCAAAGAGGGCAAATTGTTGGTGCGCGGTTATGTGGAGTGAGTGTGACGGCAGTGGCTAGTGTGTTAGGTGTGTCGCCAGGGACAGTGTCGAAGGTGATGACGGCCTACACAACACACGGGAAAACCACATCGAGGAAGCGGAACAGTGGGCGGAAGAAAAGCATCAGTGACAGGGCACGCCGGGTATTAAAGCGCATTGTCACGCGGAACCGTCGTGCCACTGCGGCGCAAGTGACGGAGGAACTCAATCAGCACCTCCCCCAACCTGTTTCGACAATCACAGTCCGCCGCGAATTACATGACATGAACTTACGGGGTCGTGTTGCACGGGCCAAACCTCTCATCAGGGACCAGAACGCTTTAGCACGCCGCAAATGGTGCCGCGACCATGCAACTTGGACCGTTGACGACTGGAAACGTGTGGTATGGTCGGATGAGTCACCATTCACCCTATTCCAAACCACGGGCCGTGTTTATGTGTGGAGAACGCCCAAAGAAGCGTATGATCTGCAGTGTCTCCGCCCAACTGTGAAACATGGCGGCCGCACGGTGATGCTGTGGGCCGCAATATCATGGTTTTCATTGGGTCCTGTGGTCACACTTCGCGGACGCATCACTGCCAACGATTATGTCGCAATTTTAGGAGACCACTTGCATCCTATGGTCCGGATGTTGTTCCCGGACAATGACGCCATATTCCAGGATGATAATGCACCCATTCACACAGCTGGAGTTGTTGCAGCGTGGTTTGAGGAACATCGGGATGAAGTTCAACACCTCCCCTGGCCCGCCCAATCCCCAGATCTCAACATAATTGAACATCTGTGGTCCATCTTGGAAACACGACTCCGGCGACGATTTCCACCTCCATCCTCTCTCACAGAACTGGCCGATGCCCTGCACGAGGAATGGTGTAATATTCCACTTGCTACCATTCACGACCTCTATGCCTCCATCCCACGTCGCATCAAGGCTGTTCTGAAGGCGAAAGGTGGCCCGACACCATATTAATCTGGTAAGTTGCACTTTCGTTCAGGTGTTTCCATTATTCTGATAAGCATCTGTACACCAATGATCACCAATTCACGTCCTTCCAGACACGGTTCTCGTGCAAACTAGTACGCAGTGTTGACAGAGGAGCTTGTGTGTGTATCGGGTTGAAAGTAGATGTGAACATCGCAGAGTTTCGCTTCTCGTTTTTACAATGCAGTTCCCTATCTTCCTCTGTGCTTTTATTCATAGTATTGGTTCTAATAATATCTGAACAAAAGTGTGCCTTAATAGAAAAACAGTTTGCCAACTATTTTTTAGAGCTGTGTTTTGATGGGTTGCAGATCCATGGTTTGATAAGATTTTGTTTTTTAAATAAAAAAGTCAATTTTCTGTAACCCTTATATAAAAATTTTGTTTTAAGGTATTTGATTAAGTAGAACCAATCCTTTTTCTTTTATGTTTATATAACTTCATGGGATCTTTATTGTAGTGATTGTCTAGTTTAAAGGTCCATTTGTTGATATTTTAAATCTCTTTCCTGTTCAATAGTTATCATTTCCTCTTTTTGTTTATTTATTTATTTTTTTTAATATTGGTAGAGGAATACTGTATTTCTTTGTTAACTTAGGATAAATAAATAAAAGTAAAAAAGGAACAGATTTGGTGTTACATTCTTTTTCCTCTGTGTTTATCAGTGATGTCGACCAGGAAACATCCTCCTGGTATTGATTTGTCAATTGAACTCATTGTAACCCAACATCAATTTGATTAATCAAATGTTATTGGATTATTATTTTTTTCATTGAGCAATATTTTAGATTACTTTATCCATATTTATTCATAGACTTGTATTGGGTACATTATACGTACGAGTAAACACGTAGGCAATAATGTTACAACATAGTAAACCAGTCTACATTTGTGTTACCGCTCTGACATTTTACAACAACCCTTTTGGTACCAACATTTTTGAATGTAGCGTTCTCAAAGATCTTTAGAGAGTCTATGTATTCTTTGAATGTATAAAAATGAAATACCAAATGATTGTAGTTCTTTTCTGAATATACTAGCTGAATTTTAAGACTTTATGTTTGAGAAGTTAATTATTGAGAATAAACCACTGTATTTGCATTCCTTTTCATAGACAGTAGTTCAATGTTCCACTAAAGAGAAGTTTAGTTTATTTCTAGTATTATAGCTATGTTGATCTCCTTCACAATATAACAAACTTCAAAATGTTTCTTAACAGATACACTGAGTTAGCAAAACTCACGGGATAGCAGCTCACTGATTCGCGGGCGGACACCACGTGTGTTTCTCGCCCCCGGCTTCGGGACAGCTTCAGTTGTGTGTGAAATCTTGTGGGAACTGGCTGTGTGAGTGATTCATGAGAAATGCAACGTCGTCGTGAGTTGACACCATTCGAACGGGGCATGGTGGGTGGGTGCCCAACGGAATTCGGCTTCATACGTTCAACTGCGTCCAGAATGTACCGAGAATGGTTGGATGAATACGTCACAGTCCACAACAGACACCATACTGGTAGTGACCGAGACCGGCAACACTTGGGACGAATGGTCAACAGATACAGGGGACGACAGTGCGAGAAATCACGGCTCAATTCAACACTGGCCGCGCTAGTAACGTTACCCAGTGGACAATTCGTCGGAACATGCGTTCCCTCGGGTATGGAAGCCGTCGCCCTACACGGATGCCACTGCTAACCCCGCGTCATCGTAACTCCGGCTTGCATTTGCTAACAATCACCTCGGATGGACACTGCAATAGTGGCATAGCGTCAGCTGGTCCGACGAGTCACGGTATCAACTGTATCATGCCGATGGGAGGCATCGTGTGGGGCGCATATCTCATGAAGGGATGGATTCCGCATGCGAAGAGGGCGTGGTCCAGGGCGGTTGGTTATCAGTCATGTTTCGAGGCACGTTTTCCTGGTATGGAATGTGCCCTCTGGTTATTCTGGAAGACACGTTGAATGGTCCACGGTATCGTCGGCTGCTCGAAGATCATTACACCCATTTTGGTCTTTCAACACCCTGACGATCTTGCGGTATTTCAAGACAACAACATGCCGCCACATCGCTCCAATGTCGTCCAAGAATGGTTCGAAGAGCATGCAGGGGAGATCTAACGACTGAACTCGCCCACCCGGAGCCCTGATATGAACCCCATTGAGCATATCTGGGATGCCGTTGCACTCAGGCTCCGGCACTGGATCCTCCACCCACGAACAGTCCGCAATTAGTTTTCGCTCTACAGACTGTGTGGTGTCAACTTCCTCCGGAAGTATACCAGGGACTTGAAGACTCACTTTCACGCCGTATCGCTGCGCTCCGCAAGGCCAGAGGGGGCCCGACCAGAGATATTAGGTGACTATCCCATGAGTTCTGCTAATTCAGTGTACAAGGAAGTTGAGAATATACAAAGACAGACAAGGTAGTGGAAGTATGGAGCATTTAAACATTGGCTAGCCCCCAGTTTTACAATCGACCGCTAAGCTTCTAGGCAGTGCTAAGTTGAGGCCAAATCATATTTTGCATACGCCGATTGGCCAAAATACGACTGGGCCTCAACTTAGCGCTGGTTAGAAGCTTAGCGGTCGATTGTAAAACTGAGAGTTAGTGTTGTTTTGATTGTGCCTGAAGTCTAGTGATTCGCTTTTGTATTATAAATATGTTGTTGGCTTCGTATGGATTACCTCAAAATACTGTATATTACCGGGTAGATGCAGCTGAAATAAGCTAAAGTAAATGGTTCGTAAACTTGCGTCATTTAGTACATTTCTAAGCACGTGAATTGCATAGTGAACTTTTTTTTTTTTGTGAGTTCCGCTGTATGTTTATTCCAGAATAGGTTTCCATCTTTCCAAATTCCTAAAAACTTCGTTGACTTTACATGTTCAATTCTGATTTTTTATTTATGACCTTTAGGCATCTAAGGCTAAGACCGGAATAGGGGAGGGGGATAGGATTCGGAGAGGTGTCGGCCAGGGTCTATGTTGAAGGTGCTATCCCGGTATTTGCCTAAGGAAAAACCTGTCATGATGGTCGGCCGCTGGGATCGAACCCACAACCTCCTGAATGCTACGCCAACGATCTACCACTGAGCTGCGGCGGCTTGGTTTTACATGTTCAATTTCTTTGTCCTCAGTTTTAGGAGTTATCGGTTGCATATGTTTGTTTAGCGAATTGTTGAAATTGATTACTTATGTCTTTTCGGCATTTACTGTAAGCTGATTCATTGTAATAGGTTGGGTCGAGTGGAGTACCATGTTTTTCACAATACTATATGTCTGCCATCGATTGTGATCCAGTGCAATCCACGCCTTGCATTGTGAATTTGGCAGTGAGAGCGCATATAGTCATATTGTAGGTCGAATGTTTTTCTCGTGTGAGACTTTTTAGTGAACACAAGATTTTTAGTAAGATTTCATCCAATATACTATTTATCGTTCTTCAGAGGCGTTTTGGCTATATTTATATTGTAAAATAAGGGTTCAGAATGTTTTAGTTTGTACACTCAGCAAATCATAAAATGAGCGTTCTTTCAAAAAGCTTAATTAGGAAATAAAATGTTTGCGATCAAAAGAAATGTCTTGCAAATAAGTCATCCATCAACAAATAAGTCCCTCTTCAAAATCAACTTCCTTTACTTTAAAGTATTTATTTCTTATAACCTCTCATTGGTCTGTCAAAAAAAACGAAGTCCTGAAACAATTATGTGGCAACGTCGCAAAACATGAGTCTCCAGTTTTTAAATATTGTCTTTACTAGATCAGTTTGTACATCTACTAACTTCTCCGGCCTGAGTCTAAGATACCTTAAGGCCATAAATAAATTTAAAAATTAAACTATTAGTATCTACCGGCAAAAATATTTTCTGTGGTGAAAACAAATTGAAGAGACTTATTCTTTCACTGTGATTGGCCATAAAATAAATTTAATACAGCGATATCAGCACGTCCGTATTCAGTAGGATGAAGTATTGCTCATTCTCTACTTGAGACGTTAAACCTCCTTTTTTTAAAAAACCGGGAACAATTTATAGGACATGGTTTTCATGTGTACAGAATCTACGAAGGTTGCATTAAAATGTAAGGTTAGCTCATAGATGCTTGAAACACTGTCAATGAAATAAAAAGTGCTTTTTATATGATTGGTACTTCGCCCTATTTCAGTAAGAGTTAAACTTGAGGCGCATAGGTCTATCCGTGGCCATGCATGCAGCGTTATATTACTTCTTTTCTCTCTCTTTTGGTTCATAAAGCTGGCGAAGGAGGTTCGAACCCCACTAAAGGTGAAAAATTATTAACTACATTGTTGTTCTTCCACATGGCTCCGTTATCTATGTCGGTATTACAAGGATGTATTAATATTAGAATTTTAAAAAATACGCATGACATCTGGATATACTTTTAAAAAAAATACTCTTGGCTTACATGCTACTTCGACTATCAGACTAGCTATACACAGAGGAGGTGAAGCAGCACATTTGCTTTGCAACTGCCACGTGTATTCACAAACATATATTGCACCATGTTCGTGGTTGATCTTACGACTGACTAGTGCTTCACTTTACCTTGATATAGCCTATCAGATGAAAATATACGTATATATATATATACAGTATATATGAAGGGTCCACGGAAAGAAACGTCCAACTCCACTTTTTACGAAACTTCAGATAACGATGCTATCGAATAGACTTATTTAGACTTTTAGAATTTTAGACTTATTCTGCTCATATTCCCACTTCGGGAAAACATCACACATTACCGAGAAATAAGCGTGTGAAAATTCAATATACAAAGAAAGAAATATCACATTTAAACTTTAGATTTTATTTTTCTCAAAATCATTCTAATTGGAGTTTGACGTTTCTTTCCGTGGACCCTTCATATGCTTTTCGTCTTAAAATGCGTAATCCAGAAAGTGTCTCGTATCGAAAAGATGTATGTCGTATGTTACACGAGTTCTGTCTCGTAATATAAGATAAAATGAATTTTATGGGCGGTAACAACACTAT
Organism: Lepisma saccharinum; assembly: GCA_022664845.1. Lineage (NCBI taxonomy): Eukaryota > Metazoa > Arthropoda > Insecta > Zygentoma > Lepismatidae > Lepisma > Lepisma saccharinum. The sequence continues at coordinate 32,229 of JAGDQP010008994.1, forward strand.
GGCTTACGCCCGTCCCGATACGGGAGAAGCCCCTTATCTTTGTCTCGTCTAAACTTAGCTGTTCATTGCATAAAATAAGAAAACTAAAACAGTAAAATAATTAAAAACTGAAGATGTAAAAAGTCTTCAGAAGTATAAAATACTGGTGTAAATGGCCAGTATAACAATTAATAAAAACTAAAGATGTATAGAGTCTTTAGCATAAGTTAAAAACGTGTAGGCTGTAAATGGGCCTTCACAAAATAAAACAATTGTAATACATAAAGCTAAGGGACATAATAATCTCAGAGAGACGGAGATAATCCTGTCTCACGAACATACATAAAAACTCTCCGCAACATACCTGGTTCATCCCCTAACAATGACGCCATGTCATTGGGGATGTTATAACGTTGTTTGAGATGATTATATCCGGGACAATTTAAAAGCACGTGACGTATACTTAAAACCACATTGCAATTATTACAATGTGGTGGATCCAATCGTCGTAACAGATATCCATCTGTCAGGGGACTGTGTCCTATGCGCAGACGACATAAAAGTACTTCTTCACGCCTACTATCTCGGCAAGATGATTTCCATGGAGCAACAGTTACCTTAATTTCTTACAATTTATTAACAGCAACGTCATCCTATCCTCGCTGCCACTCATTCCTTGTAACTTGCCTATAATATATCATGTCCTGAAAGGGGACATGTGGAATATCAATGTTAGCTCCTAAAGAGGCCTCACGAGCAGCTTGGTCTGTCAATTCATTACCATGGATACCAACATGACTGGGTATCCACGAAAAGACAACCTCATCACCGGCAGAGCAGATGGCGTGTCTTACATACGATATCTTGCACGAGCGGATGTTTAGAATACATATTGTCGAGGCTTTGAACAACACTCTTCGAATCTGTACAAACAAGGATGCGGTTGAAACCACGAACAAGACTAAAATCCAAAGCCTTTAAAAGAGCATATAGCTCAGCAGTAAAAATACTGGCTTTGGGATTACGACAAAATTGCCAGGCTTCCCTATCTACGACAAACGCGCATCCAACAAATTCATCTGATTTTGACCCATCGGTAAAAACAGAGATAAAACGAGGGTACTGACTCTGGATCGCACGAAAACGTTGCTGGAATTCAATCATGGATGTCTCCGATTTCTTTAGATCTGACAAAAAGATATCAATCCGTGGGCGGGCAAGTGTCCACGGGGGACGGAGACTAAAACGAACAGGACAGACAGCTGGGCGGTCTGCATTCAGATTCTCCAACAACTCGGATGCCAAGTGGTCGGGTAGCGTGACCACGGTAGTGATGGGCACTATCGAACGAATTTTACTAACGAATATACAACCGATAGTGCTGAAAAACTATCGATAATTTTTATTCGATAGTTTTCTTTCTGGGTATTGGTTTTGCTCGTGTCACTTACTGAACCGCTGGAAATGGTTTGGGGCGAGGGGGACTGGAGAAAAAAGAAGGAACCTCAAAGAAACACTCAGAGGAGCGGAATAGTACTGTAAATGTTTGAAAGACAACCTGCTTTTTCTTTCACTAACCCCGTCCCTTCTCGTATTTCGCTCTTCATTTTGAAGGGGAGAGGGCAGCAGAGGTTTAGCCACCCGAAAACATTCGATAGTGCTCTCCGATAGTCCTCGTACAGCTTCAAAATACCAAAAAAAAAAATAATTCACTTGTTCGCTCGGTAGTTGCCAATGCTTTTGCTAGGAGAGACCCGTGAATAAAAAGAAGGCTTTTCCGATAGTCGTCTCCGATAGTTCTGTTTCGTTATGCCCCTGAATTGCACATAAGGTTCATATTTGTTCTGCGCTGTTCTGTGGCCCTGAAGTAGGCTTCAAATCTTCACTTCAACTTTCTCTCTATTGTGAAAACCAAAGGCATTTGCCCATCACCGCTGCTGTGAAGCCTTGCAGTAAGGGTTGGCGGCGAATGAAATATTCCATTCGATAGTATATAACAACTATCGAATAGGTCCGATAGTTAAGAACTATCGAATAATTCGATAGTCTTTGTTCGATAGTGCCCAACACTAGACCACGGCGTTCATATAGGGCTCGTTGGACAGGGTATACGACCAAGTTATGTGCTGGGTGGCCTGCTAAGAAGATGATATCTTAGCAAGATAGCTCAGCACATAGTACAACCTATGAATCTCGAGCGGTGGTTCAGCGGCATCAACACAAAGACTGGTGACAGGACTTGTGCGATACGCGCCAGTGGAGAATCGAATTCCAGCATGATGGACACTATCTAGCGTATGTAAGGCTGAAAATCGTGCAGAGGAATAAGCGTGACAACAATAAATAAGTTTCGATAAAATGAGTGCGCGGTAAAGGCGCAACAAGGTTGTACGATCAGTACCCCAAGTGGGATGACTTAAAACACGTAACAAATTCAGAGCTCTGGTACAGGAAATTTTAATTTGGCGAAGGTGACTATGCCAATTTAACTTTGAATCAAACAATAAACCAAGGTATCGTACCTCCTCGAGGAACTGGAGTTGTCTGTCTCCAAGAAAGAGATCTGGGTCAACAAAACAATTTCGTTTTCGGCAGAAGTGTACACAGACTGTCTTCGTTGGAGAAAAACGGAAGCCAGTCTGGTGTGACCAGTCAACAAGACGATTAAGCGTCAACTGGATCTGCCGGGCTGCGAGGTTGATATTCGCAGATTTACAGACAATCGTCAACATATAAAAGACCTTGCACAGGAGGGCGAATACAAGACCTGCAATAGCGAACAGTGTTACGCTCAGCACACTCCCTTGAGGTACGCCATTCTCCTGTAAATAACGCTCTGAGAAACGATCACCAACACGGACACGAAAATAGCGATCGCTAAGAAAATTGGATATAAAATGGGCCATGTGGCCCCTAATGCCCGTCATGAAGCTGGCGTAATATGCCATATTTCCAGGTGGTATCATAGGCCTTCTCTAAATCGAAGAACACAGCGAGAACGTGTTCATTCCGGAGGAATGCGTTCTGAACAATAGACTCTAACCTGACAAGATGGTCGACAGTTGATCGATATTGGCGAAACCCACACTGATCATGTGAAAGCAAGTTGTTATGCTCCAAGTACCACATTAGGCGCCGGTTTATCATTCTCTCAAATAGCTTGCATACGCAGCTAGTGAGAGCAATGGGCCTGTAACTTGTGGGGTTTAGTTTATCTTTGTCAGGTTTTAGAATCGGGAATACAATAGCTTCTCGCCAGCTAGCCGGGAAGCTATCAGTTCTCCAGATCTGATTATAGAGATTTAGCAAGAAGACCTTTCCTAGGGAGGGAAGGTGTCGCAGCATTTCATAGTGAATATCATCCAGTCCAGGGGATGTGTTTCTAACATCCCGCAAGGCAGCTTCAAGTTCCCACTCGGTGAAAGAGACATTATATGATTCAAAATTATGAGAGTGGAAGCGTAGAAATATTATCTCTGCCTGTCGTTTAATGTTTACAAAATTAGCACTATAGTGCTGGGAGCTGGATATTGCTGCGAAGGCTGCTCCAAGATGATTAGCTATCTCGTCTGGGTCAGTAAGCAAGACATTGTTGTGCTTCAGAGCAGTCAGTGGCTCGGAGCGACAGTTGCCTTGTAAATATCTGACCCGTTCTGTCTCGCCTCGTTTTCCATGAGCATTTCTCTGTCTCGCTTCATCTCTTGGGCAACACTACCGGTTTCTTTAGATAAATTTAAAGTGCTATAATACGAGTATCTACGTATTTTAAAACTACTTTGTTTCTGCATTATAAGGTGAGATGAACAAGAAATGAATCCCACGTAATAAGCATATTCCAAGAATATTGCATTTTAACTCCTAATATTTTAGGAAAATATGTCAGGCCTATTTCCCAGCATTAGAATGGTTCGCACCACGAAAACATATACAGGGAATATTCCTAATATATTCCAATAGAATAAAAATACCACCGACCAGTAGAAGATGCTTGGTGCATGATAAAATCTCGTATTTTATAGGCTAAAGGGTAAAAAAGATACGGTATTAGTACTAGAAAGTTAAAATGTAATATAAAGTAACAATTTTTCGAGGCGGACATTGACAAATAAAATTCATACACCATATATTGATCAGAAAATAACTGAAATGTTTTTTATTCTTCTTCTTCTTATTATTATTATTTTTTACGTTTCTGGATTAATAATACTGGTATATTGTGGGAATATACGTGTGAAATCTTAATTTATTGCGTACTCTGTGGGAATATTGATTACGCTGTAGGGCCTTAAGTCCCTCACATGGCTATGGGATGTCCCTCCGCCTACAGCAGCGTTTCTCAGCCTTTTTCATCCTGCAACCCCCTTTTACCGTGTCTTCCAGCCGGCGACCCCCAAAAGTAATTTTCTTGTTTATAATAAACAGCGGTTTCGTTTCACTTTGTATTACATAGTCCCTTGAAGGCTTGAACATATAGGCCTACATACATACACACTATAAATATACCGTATATTTAAAACATGGGTTCCTAACTTTTGACATAGAACAGCGTTTTTCTCCCCAGGAAGTATGATAGCAGGTGTAACTTGGAAATTGACTGTCATGTAAAAGTGCAACCTGTCAAGAAAAGTTTGAACTCGAAAGCAGCTAGAGATGTTAAACTGAACCGGACATTTCGAAACTGGTTTAACCAAACCATGCTCAGATTTTGCACTAACCTTAAGCTTGTGTAATCTTTATTTCAAGACAGACAGTTGATTTGCTGTATTTGATAATAAATATCCTAATTATTATATTAAAAAAAAACTATTCAACAAATTACATTATACTTAGTAATTATAAAATCAGAAAGCAAAATGAAGTGCCTTCTTTGAAATTTCCTAGTTAAATTTATTTTTTCACCTCACCTCGTGACCCTCTTGGACACAACACGCCACCGCCATGTTGAGAAACCCTAGTCTACAGCAATAGAAAAGATATTCTGGGAAAGAAGTACTTAGTTTTTTTTTAATAAAAATTAACATATTTATGGTCCAGACACTGAGCGATACCTAAGCGTGACATGTCTGAGGTACTACAAGTGACAGGTAAGTAAAAAAGAAGAAAACTCCTGTTCCTGCCTGTAATATTTTTTCCGTGACTGTACTCTCTTCCTGGACATTGAATGTAGGGACTAGGATCTATATTGAAGAATTGATTCGGACATCCCGTGCTGAGGTTAGGATACTGGGTGGGTAGATGCAAAAGTTGTACCCGTTTTTGACCGTGGTTGATTTTGACACCTTGTTTCCGTCTCTGGATTTTGGAAATAACCGATGACATGTGCTATCGTCAACTGTATTTTCACCATATATTTGTAGAATGTTGCGACAGGCTACAGCGACATTGCTACCTTTATCGAACTCAAAAATAAAACACTAAACAGTTTCTGATGTGTCCCTTATCGGTCTCCATTTCAGTGACACGATACGCTGTCCTGTCTACTAGTCCACACACTCTGCCTCTGGCTGCTCTAATGTTCCCCCGATAACGTAGCTACTGACACACTGGCAACGTCATGTGACGTCAGTACTCCGCTAACTTGTGACATGTCAAAACGGGTAGGCCCTAGAAGTTTTGCACTCACCCAATAGTATGAAAAATTAACCTCCAAGGGATACACAGTACACACATACCTGACATTTTTATTCCATTTTCATGGCAGCTATGTGGAATCATTGTTTACAGAACGACTTTGTAAATAAATATCATTTTTTTTTCTGTATTAATTTCAACTTTGTAAATGATTTAATCAATCGTAGTAGGACGTAATCAACCATACTCAGAAAAGAAGAGAAAACATATAAGCGAAATGAGCGTATAAGGAAACAAAAATAAGGATAACGTGATGTGATGGATTGTTGGATAACAACCCGGATCGCGGAGGTAGTTATTCACTTGTGGACTTTCTGCACAGAATTGTCCGTTCGCTGCCCACCTCCTCCAAAATAATTTTCTTTCTAAACCGTAAAAAGTTATGAGATATATGGGAATCCAGTTAGCATTGGAACCATGTGTCTGCGACTAAGAAATTACTCCTTTGGAAATTCAAGGCGGGCTGATAAATGTTTATTTTTTTATTTGCAATTCTAAAGTACAGGTAGTATAATTTACCGAAAATCAAGAAACCTGAGATATTGCTTAGGTGAGAGCAAGAAGGTCCCGTTCATTTTACCCTACCCATCTGATATGTCCTGTCTGTTAGCTGCTTTAAAAATGAACCTTTTAGTGTTGTTTTCTCCATTTGTTACACAGGTTAGCGTCTAAACGAAAACAGATACAGAGAAACTGACTTCAAATTTGGGTTCAGCGATCTCGATTTATCCAGCCGTTTCTACTCTGGTGTTTAAAATTGGCAGATTCTTTCATTTGGTTAGCTTTCTCCACGCAAGCGATTACATTAAAGCAGGTAGAAAGATAATGACCTCAAGGTTGAAATCAGCGATTAATCTGCTCCTTTTTAAACAGTTAGCTTTCTACATTTTAAGCGATCAACCTTTCTTAACGGTATGATTATCCTATATACTAGAGTTGGCTACTGTTTCGACTCACGTAACTGACCGACTGCTTCGAAGCACGACAAGCCAAGTGTTCCGAATCTTTTGGTGTCATGCGAAGCAGCGACCGACGCACGGACACGATACTCACAACCCCTGCTTCGTCCTACGGGTGGAAATGTTTCGATACACTCGAGTCGTGTTTCAACTTCGTTTAGTTCATATCTTGCTGCCAAGTATATAGTTGGAGCTAGGGAGGGTGGGGTGAGGTTCGTAGGCAGAGGAAACATTCTGTTGTCACCTCGTGTGAATTTCGGCTCTTCTCTAGTTTCAAACAGTCCATGACAAGAACCATATGGTAGCAGTTTTTCACTCAACCACTGAAGGGAAAAGGGGACGGAAAAACAACTGACCGTTCCATCACACAGGAATTGGTTTCATATACTCTTCAGAGTCCAGACTCAGAAAATTAGGGTGGCGAAAACAAAACGTTGTGCAGTATCAGGATCCTCTATAGTAATCTTAGGGTTAAAATATTTTGATCCTAGGTGCAGTTTGATTTTATTGAGTAATTTCCAGCCACAAACGACGTGTATGTAAAGAACTAAGGAAGTGCATAAACCATATCTCAATGAAATTTATATTCATCTTGTTAAAATATTTTGATGTATGCTTTTCTATTTCGCGCCAGCAATTTCTTTATAAGACATTCAATCCCTCCCGTGAAAGAAGTGTCCTTTTTTACTTATGACCTTCGGTCATCTTTGGATCAGGCCGAGATGGGTTGCAGAGCTTTGAGGCACCATCCCGGCATTCATTCTGTGAAACTCTGGAAAACCTCGTTTCCGCCCATACAATTCATTTTATCTTATCTGGAAAACCTCAGGGGTGGTCGCCGCGGCCCATTACTGATCCGTAGTCCGCAACGTTACCGTCTGGGCCACGAGGGTTGAGTGGAAAATGTCTTGTATTTATTTTAATACTCCTCAGTAACAATACTCAAATAACGCCTGTATAATGAAGAGGTGACTCAGCGGAAGTGTGCTCGCCCCTACATTAGGCGAATCCCACTGCATAAGTAACGCTTGAATCTATATAGGAATGTACTATAAATAATTTAAGCAGAAAGTCATTAAAATATCAACAGGAGGTCGGTGTACCGAGCGGCCGTAGCTCAGCGGTGTTGGCTTAGCATTCAGGAGGTCGTGGGTTCAATCCCAGCGTTCGACCACCCTGAGAGGTTTTTCCTGTCACAACAGGCATATGCCGGGATGGTACCTTTAACTTACGTCCTGGCCAACACCTACCCTCATCCTTTCCCCTTCCCTATCCTGACCTAAGTCTTAAATGCCTAAAGGTCATAAATAAAATTAAAAAAATTCGGTGTGTAATGATGAAAAAAATGTTTCGTTCATGCCATTTTGTAACCGAAGATGAAATTTTGGTTATTCAGATCAAAACATTTTCTTCTTCCCGTTAAAAGTGGTTTTAAACACGCACAATCAGTTTCATGCATATAAAGAAAGTATTACGAAAGGAAGAATAGCAATGCCAGGAAAGTGATATGAGTTCGCAACACTCGTAGAATTCTTGTGTCTCTTCGTACATGCTTTTACATGCAACTGATAACGAAAATATATCTTCCTCGAAAGTTATCCATTCATGTTCATGCTTTATGTACCATCGCAATAAGCACATAGTTCTACTATTTACTTAATTTAATCTTCGTAAATTCTTTTATTTTTAAAAATGCGTACTGCAGCATGGTCTTTTAATTCATCGTGTTTCGAAACGATCGCGAATCAGTGTTTCAAGTCTTCTCTTCTGAAGCAGCGAAGCAGATGTTTCGTGGATTCGTGCGCCAACACAGCTTCATCCACTTTGGGAAGAGTCAGAAGCTTCGTGTTTCGAAACAGTGCTTTGAAGCATCTCGCTGCTCTGTGTCGCGTGCTTCGGAACAGTTTCATGAACCGAAGTTCCCAAGCCTACAATATACACGTTTGTTACATTGGATTCCCCACCCCCCACCCAGACAGGAATCAAATTAATATGTCCTTGCAATTCCAACATAGATGATGGAGCTATGTGGATGATGAAGAATGCAGTTAATAAACTTCGCGTCCATGGGGGTTCGAACGAACTTTGCCAGTTTTATGGACCAAAAGGAGGAAAAGAAAGGAGTGACGTGACGCTGTACGCACGGCCAGGGAAACCGCACTGAAACAATCTTCGAGCTTAACTCTTATCGAAATAGAAGTAAAATTAAAAAAATAATATAAAGCGCCTTTCTGTTTCATGCTTCTATGAGTTATTCTTCCATTGACTGCTACATTCGCAGGTTCTATTCATATGAAAACCATGTCCTTTAATTTGTTAAATGTTTTAAGAAGAATATTTAACGTCCCATGTAAACTGTCATCGCTAATGATTACGAATGTGGTAATATCGCTGTAGTATAATTCATTTTATGACAAATAATAAAGGAATAATTCTAATTACTTTTTAACTTTTTTTTTTACACACACACACACACACATCACCAAGACTAGATATATAGTAATCATTAGTTTCTTCATAAAGATTTGTACTCTAAAAGCTGCTCTATTAAAGTCATCGTTTTAAAACCTGCGGAGTGGTCACTCACGCAATTGCGACGTTGCTGCATTGCTGAACTTGAAAACTTAGAACTTCTTTTAAGAGCTGCTAAAGAGTGCGCTCAGTTTATGATTTGTTGAGTGTACATAAAATAATTTTCAAAAATCTAAGTTTGGAGGGATAAAGTGCAATAGGCAAGGGTGTTTAATGTAGAACAATATTCCGCATTTAACTCCTGTTTCCTTTTCTTTTCTTTCTTTTTTTTTTGGGGGGGGGGGCAAGCTAGATCTACACATTGGCACTAAATGTTTTGTGTGTATGTTGTGGTGCATGAGCTATTTACTACCGTAAAGAGAGATATGTTTATTTGCGTGTTTTAAAAGATATTTTTTTATGAGCAAACATTTTTTAATAATTCCTGTAAGTGTGTATGATTGGTAATATTTTTTAAGAACTAACTTTGTACAAGTAGTTCTGTTTACCATATCAACAGCTTCATTCTTCAGTAAAATGGTCAGGTACTGTATTCCACATTACCCCATACTTCCCTTTAGTTTCAATTTTTATTTTTTCTTCAGTAAAAAATAATAATAATAATAATAGAAAAACGTCATAACAATTTCAAGTCTTTGTAGTCTTGAGTGCATGTATTAAAAGAATGTTAATGTTTTTTTTATGGTTTAAATTTCATCTGTCTGTGTGTAAACCTGAAAGTAGTATATCGAAAAACGAAATTGGTATTCCACATCTGCCGCCTCTACTTTACTAAAAGCTCAACAGTTCACAAATTAAACAGAAATATTAGATTGTTGTAGCCCTGTTTCTGTAATGGGCTGTTTCTTCGGAAGTACTTCCAACCTGTTTATCTATGGCCTCTTCAAGCTTCTCGACTCCTTAGAGAAAAAAAAATCTTCACATTGAAAATATTTTAGTCCGATGCAGTAGAAAACTTCTAGTTAATTTTGGAGGAACATTCTTAGCCTTTCTTACACATATTGTACATAAAAAAAAAAAATCAATTTAAAAAACTTAATTTCTTTCAGATGGCCAATATTAATACGAGGGTCGTTGAATGAATGTTTCACGTATCTGGCAAAACCATGACAGATGAAAAATTCATAATGCTTTGCTCGTCTTGGAATAGATTTATGAGCAGCATCAATATTCAAATATTTCCCCCATCCTCTTGACAATCGCACTGCTTTTAATTTCGTTGTTGTTGTTGTTTCGACACCTCGTTCATTCTCCTAGTTTTACCGTCTGTACATGCTGTGAAACGACTGGTAAGAACATCGGGTATTTGTTCGTTCCATCGGTATCAGACTCTTATTCCCATGCACAAGCGCTCCGTGAAATCCAATTTCTTACAGACGCCATCTGCCGATCACAGTGGACAACTGCGCGCATCACTTTATTAACAATTAACGCTCATGCTATCATTTACAGCAATAAATGTAGCCCACTTCTCCACACACGCTCTTGTTTATGTCATCAGCTCATATCGGAATAACTAGAATCTCCAAAAGATACAAGCCACTTTTACTTCTCTTCCAACTTAACGACTCGTGAAATATTTATTCAACAATCATCAGTGCTTTCCAGCACTTACGTGGTGGTTGTTCCGAACATTCTAATTGTATAGTTCCTCCACGCTGAGTTTAAACACGAATTACTTCTTTGGTTCTATGTATTGTTTAATCTCATTACTACATTTCAGGACCTTGTAAGAAGTCATCAGAAACTAGTGAGACGTACATACGAGCCGTAGTTCTCTAGTTTTGTTCTGCCGGAGGCTTAGCGCTAACCGACTTCAAAGTTCTGGACTAACTGGAAATGGCTGAAAAATGTTACCATCAAGGATACGATTTTTTTTTTTTTCTTATCTTTTCTTTTAATGGATACGTTTTACATGCCATTGTTATAAGATTTTTTTTAAGCTCTTTCGAGCCCCAGATTGGACTTCCGATTAGTGTGTGTTGATTTTCGTAAATACAGATGAGAATATCAGCCGCCATTACCAACAGCTCACACTTACATAGCGTATATATCATCTATACTGTTCAACATTAAAGATATTTAACAAATTAAATCTGAAACAATTAGTTTTTTTCGGTAAAATCCTAAATAATGAAGTGAGTGAGGAAATTTCTTTTGGTTCCTGTAAAAATTTAGTTTTTGATATTTTCAATCAGTCTTCATTATTTATTTATTATTATTTGGCTGAATGAAGTCCAGAACATATTAAAATGTTGTTTAGAAGAAGGTATTTTAATGTGAAAGTTAGTCCAGAATCAAAATAATATTTAATGTTCATAATGTGCTTTTTACATCCTCCGAATATGGATGATGAGAGGGGTGTGTTTCAGTTTGCTATGTTAAGCGAAGTACCAATGCAATTGAGGAATGAAACATTGACAGAGCGACTGGATATAATTATGAAGAAATGCTTGCCAACTGTGGACTGTATCTGGAAAAGGCTGTAAGTGCCAGCCTTTCTGGTTTTTACAAACAGAAAATGTTCTACATGTCATTGCCGACGTCATAGAACACTGAATGTTCCTTTTTTGTTTCTTAAGCCCGAGACCATTGTACCACCGAGAAATGCCAGTGTTGAATTTTCTCAGATACCGATGAAAGAGCCAGGCACTTTTACTGTTCATACAGAGTTCTAGGAGTTACAGTGCATAGATTGAAATGTTTAAAACATTTTCTATGTCGAGCCACAGACACTTCCTTCATTTCCCAGAGAAATCACTATTTCTGTATTTTCTTAATAACCTAACAAGCTATTAAAATAAAATTACATTTAAAAAATCCCCCCGAATTCTATTTATGACGAATAATGTAATATTTAGCTTTAGGCACTTTTAGCAGTTTCTAACCGCCAATGTTGTCCACTATTGCAGAACACGACATGGGCTAAGGAGTTATAAGTATTTACATCCATATTTGAATGTACTACCGATAAATGAAAAAAACGGGAGAGGAGAGAAGAGGATGGGAAGCATTTTTAGTAATGTGTAATTATTTTCGGAGCTGCCTGCAACATCCTCAAGTACTAATCTACACTTGCGAAACTTCTCACAAGAATACTTCTTTGTGGACATTATGTTATGAGCCTCTTATAAGCGCAACAGAAACCTCAGTTTGTGTACTACATGACCAGGACGGAAATAAACAATATTAATAACTATACAAATTGTTATTAATTCTTACAATAATGTACACAAGCTGTGCATAGAAAAATGTACACTGCAGTTTATGAACTTTCACAATTGTTATTACAACATGGCTTTCAACGATAGTTTTTTTTTTTTTTTTTTTTCACAGAAGACAATGTGAAGTTTATAAAATAAAACTGTAATTTGCTTATACATAAAAATTTCCTCTCTCTTCACTCAGATTACATTATCATTCTGCATAAACAGTCTTACTTAACTGAATACTTGGCACTTGATTCATGCTCTCACTTAGACCTTGCTGCATAGTGTCACTTACTTGCAGCATAGATCTGGTTCATCATAACACGTGATATAATGGTACTCTGCATACCAGGTTATATCGCACCTTGCATTTGCATCCGAGGCTGCATTCCAGCAACATTTTGCAAACAAGTTCCCATCTGCACTTATTCACCCATCTTTTTAATCGATTGTGTTATTATACCTTGCTCTCTGCTTAACGAAAGCTGCCATTAAGTGAGGATTCTTTTTCAGTATCTTAAGAATTTGGTTCTGCCGATCTGGTGTATTTGGAGATTTCAGCATATTTGGAGATTTCAGCATATGTAGGAACTGCTCTAGCGTAAGGTTCTGAACATCTGGTTGTCCAAGTTGTCCGGAACCTTGAGGATGACCTATACCACCAGCAGCGTTCAAAGGTTGTTGCTGAGGCATTAACTGACTGGGGCCTGGTTGTTGTAGACCAGGATTTTGCTGGAATCCACCAGATGACGGATAGCTGCAATCATTAGAGAAGGGTTAATTGACTAAATACACTACCTAAAAGCATTATCAATATATCAAACATAAATTCAGATGTTACCTCTATCAGAATATTTACGGTTTGTAATTCTTATTATCCTATTCTACGAACTATCATTTATTCACGCAACTGTTAACATTACGAGATCCTACTATGGCGATTGTGAAATGACCTGAATTCTTTTCTAAAGTTCTGGATGGTCTTTATAGTTGAAAATGTTTATTTCTTAAAATATGGCAAAAGCACTACAAAAAATATTTAATTCTGAAGAAAGACAATTTGTGGCTGACGAAACTTCTGTAAAACACTCGATTGAAGTAAGTTTCAAGGGAAAATGTACTTTGATTTAAAATGTTTACGCAGAAATTCTCAGTTCTATAAACGTATGAAAATAAAATGGGTTTTAATTTAACATTATTAATGAATCGCTCTCAAAAGAACGCAGTAAAAGGACTACTTCACGCAAATTTACTGCGTTTTAAAATTAGCAATCATTAAGTGTAAGTTGCAAGATTTTATATACAGAAATTTGAACGACCCAGTCCCTGTGTCGAGTGATTATGGCCGCGGGCTTCGGAACGGTGTACTAGGACAGCAAGAAAAAAAATTGAGGCCTGCTATCAGTCATCTTGAGTTTTCCAGGATTTTTGTTTCGCTAGCTGAATGCCGGGAAGGCATCTAAAGCCTTGGTAGTAAATTTTCTCATCCTTTCCCCTGGAAGACTGCTCGCCTAGGGACCTAACAGGTTTATTTATTTTATTTATTTACGTCTTGTTTTACATGGCAAAGTTAAGGCCCTTACGGCCTTTTCTACCACTCAACCATGAATACAAAGAGAGTAATTAACAGTTTCGGCAAACACTACTATAAGATGGAAGAGATTTATAATACAACGAAATTCATAAATGTAAACAAAATAAAGCAAAAACTAAAAGAGAGGAAACAAAACAAAAACTTATCTACACTACATATTTTAGATAAACTAAAGTTCACTAACCACATACACACACACACATACACGAAAAATATAGGTATAAATGCAATGCCATGAGCACCATGAGAATTTATATAAGCTAACATTATCGACTTACAATTAAATTTACATTGACACCTAAACGGATACTAGTATTTATTTGATATAAATTGACGATTTGAGAGAATACTATTCAAACATATCTTAGTTGTGTTGCTCTAAGAGGTGGCTGTAAAGCATAGATTTAAAACTTGTTAATGAAGTTGAGTCTCTGATGGAAATTGGCAGTCCGTTCCACTTACGGGATACAGAAACTGTATAGGACTTAGAATGAAAGGATGAGTTATGGTGAGGAATAGAAAGTAATAGGTTTGCGCGAGACCTAGTGTCACGGTTGTGATGATCGCTTAGGAACTTAAAACGTTGCAAAAGATAGGAAGGTTGCCGATCGCGTACAATTTTAAATAGGAGCACTAAAGAATGCCACTCCAGTCGTTGTGAGACTTTTAACCATTGCAGCCTATTGAAATAAGATATTAGATGATCATAATGTTTAAGATTAAATATAAAACGCACTGAAGCATTTTGAATGCGCTGTAGCCGGTATGTGTGTACATCATCCAAGTTGGCAAGCACTACGTTGCAATAATCCACATGAGGCATTACTAAGGCCTGAACAAGCATTTTCTTAAGGAAGATCGGAAGAAAATTTTTAAGTCTGCTCAAAGAATGTAAAGTTGCAAAGGCCTTTTTAGAGACAGTACTAACGTATTCCGTCCAAGTTAGATGTTCATTACAAATAAGACCTAATTTTTTTACGGTGTGCGAGGAAGGAATTATCATTCCATCTAGAAAGACGTTGGGAGAGGAAGAAGAGTTAAGAGATAAAGAATTGCCTTAGAAGCTATACGTAGACATTGAGATTTAGATGGATTCAATTTCAGGCCGTTATCATTTGAGCACTGAACAATTCTTCGTAAGTCCTCATTCAATTTATCAATATATGTAGGTAGCTCACTTGGAGAACAAGATATATATATATACTTGAAAGTCGTCGGCATAAAGATGGTATTTACAGTGCTGTAATACAGATGGCAAATCACTGATGTGCAAGCAGAAGAGAAGAGGACCGAGTACACTACCTTGAGGTACTCCATGATGAAGAGTTCTCAAAGAGGAGTCATTACCAGAAACAGATACGACTGCGAGCGGCCAGTTAAATAACTTTGAATCCAATTGACAGAGGAGTCTGAAAAGTTGTAAAACGTCGATAATTTGCGTATCAGAATGTGATTTATAGACTGAAAAGCTTTACTGAAATCAAGAAGTGTAAGAATTGTTATGTTTCTATTGTCAAGAGCATAACGAATGTCATCTGTGATATGAGCTAAAGCAGTGGCGGTACTACGTACGAGCTTTCAGGAAACCTGATTGAAAGGGGTCAAGAAGGCTATGTGTTTGTAAATAAGAACGAATCTGATCACTTACGACATTTTCTAGGGCTTTGGAAAGAGACGGTAAAATGCTAATAGGTCGGAGGTCGTCGGCACTGGTGATAACTTTTGTCTTAGGGAGGGGAAGAACTCTTGCAATTTTCCATAAGGTAGGAAAAGTGCTGGTGGTAATCGACAGGTTAAATAAGTTGGTAATGGGAACAAGTACAAATGGCAATATTTTTAAAATTAATTCTAGAGGGATTTCATCTGCCCCTGTCGCTTTGGATTTTATTCTGTTGATTGCTTTTTCAACTGTCTGCGGACTCACGCATATCATAGAGAAAGAAATGCCCAGCTACTAACTAGTTCATAGAACATTAACGAAATTAAGGGAAAAGAGCAGCCAGAGAAATTAACTTCAAATGATAAATAAGACAGATTTATTTTCAAAATTGGGGCTCTTTGTTCTGTCCAGAAAGTACCATGTATTATGCATGATTCAGTGGCGTGACTGGATATATTTTCTTTTTCAAAGCCAAACAGTACAACGAGCTTAAAAAAATAGCGGCAACAGGATTTCTAGCATTTGG
Organism: Lepisma saccharinum; assembly: GCA_022664845.1. Taxonomy (NCBI): domain Eukaryota; kingdom Metazoa; phylum Arthropoda; class Insecta; order Zygentoma; family Lepismatidae; genus Lepisma; species Lepisma saccharinum. The sequence continues at coordinate 48,319 of JAGDQP010008994.1, forward strand.
GTTTCACAGATATCTACGGCTGTAATAACACAACTTATCAGCAATTGAAGAATATAATGGAAAAGGGAGTGGTGACGATTGCTGTAATTTTCTAGTCTCATCGACATAGAATATCAGAAGGCTGTGCAAATTGCTAAAAGGGTGAGACCTTAAGACAAAAAATATTTCTATGCAATAACATACGGAATATGACACTAAAACCGGTTTTCTAAAATACTGCGATTAATGCGCATTCACATTTCTTCCCCTATACTCGGCAATTATCTAAGTAATAATCAAGTACTGTAGTGATTTCCTGGTAAAGAAGAAAATTTACAAATTTCTTTGAAAACTAGCCCCGGTGGAACTCACTATGAACTCCAACTATGCCAAAGCATCAGTATTCCTCAGCACAGGAGTGTAGCAAGATCTTTTAAGTCAGGGGGAAAGCGGAAATTCCATAGGGACGCAAAGTTATAGTACGATTTTTTTTTTTTTTTAATTACTGTGAAAAGCAATATGTTTTTAATTGTCGCCTGACGTATGTTTCTAGAACTTCGCCTATAGCATCTATAATGACAGAAAAACGCACACTCCATGAATCTCAACAAACTTTAGTATCCTTACATAGTGTTACAACAAGTAACGTTTATCAGTACATCTATTCAAAAAGAAAAACAGAGAGGGTTTTAAAGAACTTTGTACAACCATTCATTCTAAAACAACCTAATGAGCCCCGATTTCTTACTAAATCTACGGTTGAATATTTCATTGTATTTTCGTATATTAACTCGTGAAGGGTAAACTACCACACAGAGTCTGGTCGCAAACCAAAATACACTGACCGTGCTCCCTCCTTGTGAGAGGTCGTCTTGGGCTGACGTTATTGGTAAGTGAATATGTTTCTAACCTCTCCACACATAGATTATTGGAAAACATATTCATTATTTAGAAAGTAAAAGTAGCTATTGAGTAAGTTTTTGTTTTTATTTTTAGTGCGTTTTTACAGTCTGTTAGCGCATCAACTACAAAAGAATTGGTTTGTCCATATCCCAGGGAGTGGAATCAAGTGATGCGTACTAAAGTGGTTTCCTCTCGCCTTTCCTACCTTCTGTATCTAAAAGGCTACTACAACGGCACCACCAAAGTCCTCTATGCTAGGTCTAGAAAAGTAGTTCCTGGGTTTCCCAAAATATTTATAAAAAATAGCAAATTATGTAGGTAAAGACTAAAGATAAGCCTAATCCCAAGAATCACACGCTTCTTCACACACCAAAACATCGCTAAGGTAAGTGTAAGGATTGAGTTGTTGAATATATCAAAATAACTTTACCGTTAAGAACATCATACGGTTTCCATCTGAGATATGTTAATCAATATGTACACATCTTCCATAACTATGAATAACTTTATTCTTCGTATAATACAATACGAAGAATTACGCATATTCAGAAACTCGAGAACCATATCTGAAGAAAGCACAAAGAGAAAAGTAACCAATTAAAACGTTCGTAAGCCTGGTTGCTAAGTAAACAACCGATCAGCCAATGACAGGCGTTGTACAATATCTATTAGGTAAAATCGAGTAACTTTTGGAACAAATGAAATATCTCTATCCATGCTAAAGACTATAACCAATCAGCGTTAAGCTTATAACTCATCAATGAATTCCTACTATGTACTAGTTTGTTTATAGCTACCAAAAGCAAAATAAAAGAATAGCTATTGAACAAAAACCAAAGTTGACAAATCGTAACATAATAAATAGATAAAATAAAACTACAAATATTCCTTTCTGCACATCTGGCACTCTACAAAACAATAAATTCATCAAAGTTGCCCGAACAAACAAAAAGGATACATCTGCATAGCACATAGAATCATCATCATCTTTTGAAGACAGAAAAAACCGCCAAGGAGAAAAGTCTACTACATGCATGCAAAGCAACTTGAATTCTTTGATTTAACTACAAGAATAAACTTATTAAAAACAAGGCAGAGAAACCACTGGAACAGAACAACTCCATCGAATATTCCAACGTGGAAGACGAGAATAAGATGGTATAAAAACATGACTATAATGAACGTGATTAATGGAATCTAACACAAAGGGGAAAGATGTAAAACATACTAACTCTATGGCTTATGGAACTCGCAAGTTCATCGCCGCAGTAACAAACGTTCGCCACTGGATTCTATCCTGGGCAACATCAAGCCAGTTTTCATCACGAACACCTACTTCTCGAAGATCTCTTCTAATATTGTCCTCCCAACGACGTCTCGGTCTTCCCAATGGTCTTCTTCCATCCGGCCTTCCAACCAGGATAGAATATAATCTTCGTTTTTCCTCCATCCGAGCTACATGGCCTGCCCAACTTAGTCGTCGCGATTTCATTATTTTTACAACATCTGGTGAATCGTACAGTCCGTCGATTTCTTCATTACGCAGTCTCCTCCATTCTCCAGTCATCTCGTCCCGTATATCTTTCTCAAAACCTTATTTTCAAACACTCGTAATCTATGTTCATCTGCTAGGGCCGTACCCCAACATTCGCAACCATAAAGTATTACCGGCAGAATAACCGTTCTGTATATTTTCAATTTCTTGATATTAATCGCGATGTTAGAAGTTTTTGGACTGAATAGAAACATGCGTTGCCGATACTAAGCGACTTTTTATTTCTTCCGTGACCTCATTTTTGCTTGTTACGTATGCTCCCAAGTATTTAAATTTGTTTACTTTCTCTATGACCTCATCCCTAATTGTTATGTTTTTATTTCCTTCATTCCTGTATTTCGGCTTGTTATCATGTATTTTGTTTTATCTATGTTTACTTGTAGAACTATCTCATCGTACGTTTCTACTAAGACATCGGTGTTGCTTTGTAGTGCATCTATATCGTCCCCTATTAAATCTACATCATCCGCGTATACGAACAGTTGATTCAAACCATTCAATGATAGTCCCTTTTTTGTCCACTTTAATTTTAAAAATCGCATATTCTAACGCAAAGTTAAACAGTAGTGGTGACAAGGCATCGCCTTGTTTCAACCCGCTGCGAATCTTGAAACTATCTGACATATTATTACCTATCCGTACTCAGCTTGTGAGGTCGCTGAGACACATCACTAGTTGAACCAGTTTTATCGGAATTCCAAATCGTATCAGGATACTGTATAACTTGTCTCTTTTGTTAGAATTATATGCTTTCTTAAAAATCAATGAATAGCTGTTGAACCGTCCCACTGTATTCCCATTTCTTCTCCAAAATTTGTCTCAAGGCAAAAACCTGGTCCAACATAAATCTATTTCTTCTAAATCCACATTCGTGATCTCAAATTATTTCATCAACGTATAAACTTGGCGTGTTAACAGAATATTACTTAATACCTTGTAACAGGTTGGAAGTAACGAGATTCCGCGGTAATTATTACAGTCCGATTTATCACCTTTTTTTAAAAAAAAATCGGAACTATTTAACACTACTATTTTGTAAAACATACTACTAAAAGGAATTATTCAAATACATTTGTTGGGTTAAATCACCTGGTTACCTTCAAATAATTTAATACATTAATACAAAACTGAAAATCAATAACTAGCAATGAATAAACGATACCGAAAATAAATACCTTGGTAACATATTTTGTGGATCGCCACCAGGTGATACCACCAGTTGCTGCGTTAATACACGCAATGGTGTTATATCTCGAATGCCACCATGATGTTCTTCCTGTCGAGCCTCTCCCTCCTGAACCTGCAATGAGATATTACACAGTTCTTGAATATTACACGCCACTTAACACATCCGGCTAATTTCTAAATTTAACCAAAACGAATTCAGATTCACATTTGAACAAGCCTTTCTACCTTAACCACTTATCTCAAAACCTAGAATGTTACTAGGTGTGGAAGTGTGCAACTGTTTAACACCTACGACATGCTCGCAGAAAAAGATCGATAGCTTTTATTTTCAATTTCAAATTTTCTCAATTGCAACTCCAAAATCAGTAAAATTATCACTGCGGGTGAATGAAATGTGCAAGGACGACTATTGATTAAACATAGCTGTTAATTAAAACAGTGAAACGTTAGGGTTAGATAAATAATCGTTAAGTGATCATTTGAGAATACAAGCAACACAAAAAACAGTAAGTAAATATACATCGAGTTGATTATGTTCTGCTACAAACGAGTGCCACTCACATTTCTAATAGTTCATTTTCGTATTCTTTCAAAGAAGCCTATGTCATCTGACTTACGTGCATTGAGTAAGGGTATGGTCTATGCCTATCACATCACAGAAACCACGAACGTTATGTATTTTGTCTCACTACTTTCAAGTTGGATGTACGAAGCCAGCACAATTTAACAAGAACTGGTCTCTTTCGGTTTCTGTTAAAGAAAATAAAACCTAGTGCACTGGAAGGTTCATTCACATCACTTTTTCTTGTTTCCTGTCTCCCTTCTAAATTCACTCATCCGCATTCTTCTAGTGGTGGTTTTCTGTGAGTTAGTGACTCTTGTAGTGACAACTTGGTTAGTCGTGGATACATTTTTTTAACGAATCAGTGTATTCGCGTTGAAATATTCTAGCTGATACAACTGAAAGGCACGGAATAAAAATGCTCTTTTCATAAAGGGAGGGAGGGATTTACGGCATCAAATTGCTTCCCTTATTACCCTAATCTTCTTTCTGCCTCACTAAATAATACGTTCTCTCACATAGTTATGGAAAAACACTGTTTCAAATCAAGTTACATTTCATTACCTAAACCAAGAGCAAAGGCATCATAACTAATCAAAAATTCTATCAAACATATCTAATTATAAAAAGATTTACGTGAAAACTTTCTTTTTTTATCAGAATGAAGTCAGTAACTCAAGAATTTAGGCGTTTTAAAATTCAAATTTCGTAATATTTATTTACTTCGTGAAAAATGTAGTAGTTATCAGGAACTGTTCATTATTGAATATACACTTCTCAACGCATCTCCACATTGTCTTGTGGTTTTTTCAAGAGATGCAACACCAATATTCACAACTAAAAGCAAAAGAAATGAAGTAGGAAGAAATAGTCGAGAAGAACACAAAAATGTAGCAAGATAATGTGAGCCTTACTCATAAGCAATACGGAAAAATGAAACGCTTCAATCCTGTCCGTCTTAACCCTTTCTTCTCAATTGTCCCCCCACGATTTACACTATTGCATGGTGACCGAGAAACACCTGACGAGTTTAAAAATGTAATACCCAAGTCAATCGCTACGCGTCGCGCTACTGTTAACGTGCAGTTACCGTACTTTTAGCATGCCTTGAAGGTCATGATGGAGCACTGGTCTGTGATCTACCGTTCGTCTGTAACAGTTGCACACCCCGCTTTTTGACACCAGTTAGGTCCACGTAATGCCCCTAGTCGAAATACTCTGTTGCAATGGACTTCGAAAAAAGCATCAAGGCGGCAGTGTACACAACAGCAGAACCTCCAGGACGTCCTCGTTCAGTATGTACACCAGAAAACGTGAATCGTGTGAGAAATGCCATCTTACACAAACCGCAAAGATCAGCTCAGCGCCATTTCCGGACAGATTACGTAATGAGGAACGTATCGGCCAGAGCCTAACTTAAGGTACCAACCCGGCATTTGCCTGGCGAAACTGAGGGAAAACCTGGAGATTCTCTGTCAGGATAGACGGCCGCGGAATTCGAACCCGCGTACCTATCCATCTGCCAATCCGAAATCCGCGACATTAAAAAAAGACTCTCTCTCTCTCTCTCTCTCTCTCTGTGTTTTTTTTTTTTTTTTTTTTTTTTTTTTTTTTTTTTTTTTTTTTTTTACATGTAAGTGTTTCAGTTTTTCCTTGTCAAGTTATTTTATTTTAAAAGGAGACAGGTGTTTCTGGGTCACCCTGAACTATATTTGACAAAACTTAATTTTGTTTTAAATAAAATTTGAATTGCAGACTGAATTGCATTTAATAAAAATTTCTATAGTTTGTTGAAACTATTCAGTGGTAAAAATAAATCGGTTAATATTCAAGAACCCGTATGGCATCAAGAAGTTATAACATAGTCCCATAAATAAGAGATGACAATTAAAATGATGGGCCCTTCCGAGCTTTTTAAAAAGGAGAACTGTTACTACAAAACCAAATGAACAATAGATCCATACTTTTTTTCCCCCAACAGAAAGTTCTATGAAAACATTCTCAATTGTCAGTACATGACCATCTTACCTTTGGGTTTGGAAAACCTCCAGTCTCTACTGAACCAGGTGATTCAGACAGCTTATTCTCTCTCTTCTTTTTCATCTCCTCACGTCTCTGTAAAAGTTGTTCACGCCAACTTTCAAATTTAGCTTCATACTCTCGGTACAGGTTCTGTAAAATAAAGAAAATTGGTAAACTAAAGCAAAGAGATATTTTCAACAAGAAGTTTTTCTGTAGAAACAAGCTCAAAACAGCATCAAAAAATCCCATTCTTCTTCTTTGCTGCTCTACAAGACCAGGGTGCGATACCTTACCAGTTAACTTTTTTTTTTGTACAAGTTGACAAGGTGTAACTGTAATTGAATTGACATTGACATTTAATGCTCTTTTTTTATTCCAAAAGACGCTTGCAATCTTATTTAAGTTACCATGAAATCTAAAAATCCTGTCTTAGCTTAAAGTTAACAATTATTTTCACAAGCCAATGTCACAACAGCATTCATGATAATTCCACTATAAAACCATCAACTCTTGCTCGCTACGAATGAAGTAACTCTAAACTAACATTATCATCTAACATAATCAATTTTACAGAGCAGCTGTATCTAAAATGCTTTCTATAAAGTAACTAAGCAAACTTAGTTTTAGGGGGGTACATTCAAAGGGCCGAAAGCAAGAAAGACCAACAGTGATATATTGTTGCAATCGAGTTTTTTCAACATACAACGTTCAGCATGATGCACAACTCTCAAAACAATGGATCGTTCGAGACTATAGTGGTGATAAGGATTCTAGATTATAAGTCCGAAGCTGAAAATAGTACGGGATTGGGAAAAAGAGTACGTGAGATTTTCTCAGAAATGATTAATTTTAGTTTTATTGTTGGTTTGGTTATTCTGGATGAGACACTGTATGCAGTTAGCAACCTCAGCAAACTTTTAAAAGAGGAGAAGATAACACTTTTTATTTTCTTTCTGCTCTTGTCTCTGGAACTTTAGGCCATTTAGAGAGCATCGCGTCTCTTGTGATGCACAAGACGAGGGAAACCAGATGCATAAGGAAATCAAGAAGCTTGAGAAAGATGCATCAAAACTCAAAGGTGAATGAAATGTTTGAAAATGCAAAAGTTTGTGGAAAGTGTGAGTAATGAAAAGAAGCAAAGATTCAATGATAAAGCCATGAAATTGATCCAGCTTAGTGTTTATTTTCAAGATTTCGATACGTTCTCACAGGTTAGTGAGGGTGAGTGTAAAGAACTCTGCGCTATTTTTGGAATCAATGACGTTGGTGCTGTTATTGCAGATCTACGTTCTTTTAAATATGTCGCACGCAGTACACCTGAAGATTCTGTAACAGACGTTGCTTCTTTCATTCTACAAATTGGTATTGGTTACGAGGCTCTTACACTTCTCGCCGAGCGTGTGATGTGTATCCCTGTTTCTACTGCTAGTGTAGAAAGGTCCGTCAGTGCAATGAACAGGATTATGACTAAATTACGAATTCGTATGGGTCAAGATATTCTGTTTAAAAGTGCCGATAGAAGGAGTCATGGAACCTAAACAAGATTTTATTCACGAGGTTATCAACAGGTATGCAGTGAAGAAACCCAGGCGCATTCGAAAAAATCTGTTGAATAGATAATTTTCAATTAGAAAATTTATGTGTACGATTTCTCAATAACAAGAAGTTTGGTTGAACACTTGCCTATCACTGTAAATAAACATTGTTAGTGCTAATGGACTTACAGAAAATATTATGGCAGCATTCGCCTGGTGGGACTGAGGAAAACTAAAAAAAAACTTTTTTCCAGGTTCGAAAATGAGTTACATCCCTTATCTGGATCATAGGGATTGTTGTTGCTGTAGGAAAGTATAGTTTACATATATACACCCCCTGTGTAACGGAATTCCCCCCGGGAAAATGTTCTGAAATCATCACTGATTACAACCCTCGATGAGCATTCTTCCTGAGGCAGGAAAATGAAATGTAGTGGCCAGGCTATATCTAACCAGTAACATTCCAACATTCGCCTGGTGGAATTGAGAGAAACCATGTAAAAATTCAGTATGGTCTGTGTAAGTCGCACCTACTTAACTGAATTGTTATTAACGTCCTATACGAGCTTCTGACGACGGGATCTACAGCTTTTCGTAAAGTGGACTCCGAGTTACTCCGGTTAGGCAGCGAACTAGCAGCTGCGTACCTTCCCAATACTGATCCGAAATCCGCGAGTAGCCATAATTGGACAAAAGGACTGAGTTCACTGTCGAATGACCCAATACCCAAATATACTTGATCAGATTATACACAGTTTTTTTTCTTCTTCGTTTTATCGGCTGCGTGCTTTCTCTTATACAATTAGATAACAAATGTTACTACCTTGCGTTTAATTACTTTTTAAGATACATGTGAGGAGGCGATAAGCAATGGTATTCAAGTGAAATTGAAAAATAAAGACAGTTCATCTTTCATAAAACGAGATGTGTGTGTGGTAAAATATGAATATTTTACGCCACAAATATCTGGTGTTATACAAGATGAACTCATACGTTTTTTATATTTCAATGTCACTTGAATTCCTTTGTTTGTGAGCCCCACATTTCTGATCTGGACTAGCTCAGGCCTATCCCGCCTTAAAGAAAGAAGAAAAACTCCCAATTTCTGGTGAAAGGATGTCGGAAGAAGAAAAAAGAAAATTATAAAAATGACCGGCAGAGTTCGACCGCGTGAAGCTTCTTATCACCAATTCGTACAAAAAGCCCTTAGTAACTTCGTCACACGGAACTTTAACTTAATGGGACTCGTGCCCGTCCCCAACATTTTTATTTTCTTCAAAATACTTCAAAACCTACCCAAAATTTTTAAAACAATCAAGGATTACGACCTCATTATTTAATTGAAAACTTATGCTCATCCATGGCCAAAGTCTCGAGATCGCTGCCTATTGGATTTCATCATTTGTAAGTACTAGTGCACCATGTTTTAAAATTTTTGACAACACTCTTAGATTTTCAAATATGTTAAAGAAAGGGCAGGTGCAAGGAAAGGCATCGTAGGCCCTTACATTCTTCTGACCTCCCCGCACTTTATCAATTTCATTTCTTTCCCGAGTTTTCTTCCTCTATTGTAACTGTTTCGGAGACTGTGCTTGTTACTATTCCATTTGTTTACCTTTCATCGTGAGCTGTATGTAGAAACAATATTTTATTTACAATATATAGGCTGGGACAGGCAACTGCGGTCTAAGACCTTTAGAAGCCTAAAGGATGGCGTCCCTCGGTGAACACTTGTGCGGCAGGGATGAGGAAGACAGATATTTAGGCCTTTTCTAAACACTATTCTGGGATTTGTCTCATGAAACAATAAAACCTCAATTCGGAATTCGGATGGCCATACGGAAACTTGAACCTGCGTGCCTCTTCAGCGTCGATCTAAAGTACGGTCACTTAGGCAACAGGCCACGGACAATGGGTATGATACTCTTATTAAGCTTTAAAATAATGACCGAACTTAAACTAAGCTTATGCTGAATATTTTTATGTAATATACTTACATGTTTATGTACTTGGAACCAAGTGTGTTCAAGCAAGGTGAAATGTAGGGGGGAAAGCATACAATGGCGACACGAAGACCAATAATGCTCACCACAACAGGAACGCAAGTATTAACAATAAGAACTAAACCAAAGCATGTTCCTCATAATCCCTACAACACACGGAAGTAATAAAGCAACTGTTACACCTTTAAGAAAAACGCACACTCTGCACAGAAAAGATTACGTCACATGAAACATATAATTAAAAAAAAAAATCCTAAATGATGTGTCCAAAGCATTCAACAGATCTAAATCTCTCTCTTTATTATCATCACGTCGCATGTTTGCAAGAAAAGTGCACAACTCGAATAAGTAAAATTTTACAGGAGGAAAAAAAAGGAAGTGACGCTTTAATTAAAGAGCTTACGGAAAATCTGTCCAATACTTATTCTACCTACCGGCAACCCATGAAGATTGACTTGTGGTATTTTTGTCACAGGAGAATGGTTGTCTTAATGTTATTGAGCAAACAAAAAAAGAAAGAAAAAAAAGTTACACTTTTTGGCCCTTCTCTTCCGTTTTTATATGCCTGGTATGACATGTATAAGGTGCTAATTCGGTGTGAAATATGTTTTTGTTTTGAACGATTTCTTGCATAATATACATATGTAATTAATTTTCATCCTTGCAAGCACTGTACAAAAGTTATTTTGCTTCCAAAAGCGAACTGTTTAGGCGCGTCTTGTACAGCATTACGTCCTGCTCTGCTGCCTCAGTGTCAGCGTTACCCTGTTTACTACGATGTTCAGACTTCGTGTGGCAATTAAGGTGCAAAATATGTAGGGAAAAACTACGAGGGCACCAGTATCGCTCATATTATGAAACTAATGTTGCACAAGTGAAAATTATAAACAGCACTTAAAAGAAAAGCGTGACCGTGGGCTTTTAAGAATGTAAATGTATACAAGTATCGACGAAAAATTGATTCTAAATGCAAATTTGAAACTGGATGAAGTTTCAGCCAGACACTATAAATCTGCGCCATGGATTTCTATATAGCACGAGTTAAGCTGCAAAATCTAATATGAAAAAGCTTCCTTCTTCGCTCGATTCGTCTCTGTATCCTCTATTCTTACATTCTAAAGCTACTAAAGGCCATAGCTTCAATTCTTTAAGTTTTATTTTATCTGCCATTCGTGGTCTATACTATAAGCAATACTACACTATTCCTAACAGTACACAGCGAATTTCTGCCAAAACTTTATACTCGCCCCATGATGAAGAATACTGACAAAATTTAAAAAAAAAAAAAAAATGAACAATGAAAGTAATTTTCTTCTTCTTACATAGATGAGAAACTGTATCTACAAAACTTCTCTACCCTCTTTCCACGGAAACTTCCTTCAACATGGACCATAACGATTTCTGAAAACGGATTTTCTCGTTGAAAAAAAAAAAAAAAAAAAAAAAACAATAAAAGATGTTGTCTCATTTACCCTTTATAGAAAATGTGGAAAATCATTTCTGGAGCTTCCCTTATACAGTACACTTTCTCTGGAATTCAGTTTTCGTAGAGTGGTGGCCTGGTTTTTTGTGGCCCACCAACACATTTGAAAGAGAAAGAACTGTGCTTTCAGTAACGATTACTACAAGTACGTCACGTCTGAAAGTGCTGAGTCTTCATATCACACCTACGCTGTTAGGCTGGACGATACATCATCGCTGTTTTACATGTCAACCTGCGTTTCAACAACATATCAATAACGAGATCAATGACTTGGGAATATGACCGAGTCGCTCATTTTCAAGTGATGAAGAGACATTGATAATATCAGAGGACACCAACAGATATTAATGAAGAGGTAGATAATTGCCATTTGTTTGGGAACAGAATAGACATTTTCGTGTGACTTATTCTTGCTCATAAATAATTTCAGTTAACCGAAGTACTTTGTGAATCATATATTAAAAACTAATTAATACTCTCGGCACTGCTGACAAGAACATATTAATTTTATAATTTTGAACAAGAGCGTTCCAACCAGTTGCTCATTTTTTAAAGCCAATTTCATTTGTTTTACAATTACGTATATGGCTTTTCTGTACTGATTTGTTAGGGAAAAAATAACACAGCTAGCACGATGAATCCTGTAGCATTTTGCATGCACAAAGGGTATGAAACACGCTTTCAAAACGTAAGAAATTAAACTGATCTATGGAAAGTGAATATACCTTATCCGGATGATTTTGGTTTTCTTCCTTCCATTTATTAAATTGAGCTTCCCACTGCTGATATTCAGCGTCCAATGCTTTTTCTGCTTCTGACAATTCACCGGAACTATCCTGAAACAAAGAAAATGGAGAAATCATTAGGGTCGAAAACGGGAAGAAGAATCCCCCATGACCTTCACATTAGTTCTTTCACTTCCTTATTTTTGTGGTGAAGTACATATCTATGTAGGGTTAAATGATGGTCTCACAAGAAATGAACGCAAAGGGATTCAAGGAAATAACTACCAGCATGTACGGAAGTATAAATATTTTAGAAGACAGGTGAGAGGGGAGGGGGGGGGGGGGGGATACTGGTTCTCTAACTAGAAAAGAATTAAAAGGTGGTAGTGTGAAAGATGGCACTTTTATGTCTACTGTTAACTACTACAAGTATGGTTCTTATCGGCAGGTGACAAACATGGTTATTTGTTGAAGTTTTGCCACTTAAACACGGGAAGAAATCCATATGACGGTTAAAGAACTTCTCTACGTTTTTCAACTTTATACATTGTTAATTTAGAGCAAAAAAAAAAA
>JAGDQP010008995.1:0-25742 GCA_022664845.1 Lepisma saccharinum
ATCAATCTATGAATAGTTTCTACTTCCAGTTGCGATATGTATTAATACAAATATATTGATATTATATGCATGCTATCAAATGTGTTTGATATTCATTGTAATCCCATTTGAAATGTACCAAGAAGTTAAGAACTAAGATTAGAAAGCCTTGGTAATATTTTTTTTACCGAAATGAAATGGAACCAATTCGTAAAGTTAATGAAAGGGGTACTGACTATTTGAAGCAGGGTGAGCATATGAAATTAGAGGAGACTGCGTCTCAATCATTAGGGGATGGACACCCCTGCCCTGTTTGCATATCCGGAATCCGAATGTCATATACAGATTACCAAATCCGGATTTCATATATGATTCCAAATCCGGATTCTAAATTCAGATTTCTAATCCTGATTCAAAATCCAGATTTCTAATCCTGATTCCAAATTCGGATTCTAAATCGAGATTTATAATCCTGATTCCAAATCCGGATTTCTATTTCTAATTCTAAATCCGGATTTTTGTACATCCCTAATACAACTCTGGCTACAGTGAATCAATGAGCTACAGTTTATTAGAAAATAAATCTAACTATAAACGAGAAACTTAGCTACTCAAGTCAAATCACACTCAGAACTAGTATTTTCCACATGAAATTTTGCCTTAAAAGTTAAATTTATATTTACAATACGACAGTTCACGTCTCACTCTTGTCGTGACACGTAATGTTCAATTGGAGACATTGACTCATGATCCCTCCTCAAATTGTCCTGCGTTTAAACATTAATTTACTTCTAGGTGAAACTAGATCATATTACTCATTTAGATGCACGCCATTGTGGTGGACACAGATTATTTTCTTCTTTCCCAAATATTGTAAAGAATTGGCGATACTTCACTCCGAGTCCCCCAGTTTGTTTTAAGGATGCTTTTTCAGATGAATAGAATTATTTCAAAACACAAGAATCCAACAATTTTAATGCTACAGAACGTGGAGAGGATGCTAATGCTATCAGCTGCAGAACTTGTGGTGCTCGGAAGTCGTAGCAGCACTGTAAATCTTATATCAAGAACATGAACAATAATTTTCTTCATATGTATTTTCCTGTATACTATCGATAGAGTGTCTTGTGCTTCATCTTTTTAAATTAAAAGGAGGTGCTCTGTTTCGTATTCTTAAAAAAGTATATCCGCGAGAGAAGTGAAACTTACTTTCGGTTTCATAAACAGATGCAGCTTAAAGTTTGGACAAACAAAGAAGTGCTGTTCCAATTTCCGAACTTCATTTCCACTATAAGTTTCAACGGAATATTGTTATCCACAGCAGGAATGTAAAACATTGACCAGCAGGAGTACTTAATTGTTACAGGGAAATGCCACTCACACACCTAAACTCGGACATAGCATACATAATATAAACACCATTTTTCAAGATACGTAACTTAACTTAAAAATGCACAATGAATTCCGAGATAATGCGCTATCCCAAATAGCCCTTACATTACTAATGTACTCATTTCAATTAAAAATTTATTGATTTTGAAATAAACCGAATATTTATTTATTTGTTGAATTGCATTTGTAAGGCTTTTTGGCAACTTTGGCTCAGGACGGATTGATGATTATCGGATGAATTGGTGGTATGAAGAAAGTGGGAAGAAACGAGATCACCCTGAGAAAAAAAACACCCAGAAGGGATTTGTCATCCACGAAGTAGACATGGCAAGAGTCGGGATCGAACCGACGATCCCCATCACCAAAGGTGATAGTTATACTGTTAGGCGCTCGGAACTTATTTCTTCGTTATTCATTAAACCGATATGTTTCATAGATATGTCTTACACATTAGGTTTTCATTTCATAGTTCAATTTCGTTCAGCGAGGTTGAGGGGGTTCGAAATAAGATCGCGAGTTCGAGGTTGAGCGCGGTGGAAGTGAGATCGCGAGGTCGAGAGAGTTTGAGGTAGAAGTGAGATCGCGAGGACGAGGTTGAGTGAGGTCGAGGTCGAATTCCCATCGCGGTTTCGAGGTTGAGCGAGGTCGAGATCAAAGTGAGATCGGAAGGTCAAGGTTGAGCGAGTTTGAAGTGCCGTCACGAGGTCGAAGTGCGATCGCGAGATCGAGGTCGAAGTCCCGTCGTGAGATCACATGGTTGAGGTTGAGCGAGGTCGAGGTCGAAGTCCTATCGCGAGTTCGAGATCGAAGTCCTATCGCGAGTTTGAGGTCAAACTTAGATCGCGGGGTATAGGTTTGGCTAGGTCGAGGTCTAAGTCCCATCGCGAGTTCGATGTTGAGCGAGGTCGAAGTCCCGTCACGAGGTTGAGCGAGATAGGGTCCAAATGTACACCTTTATTTCTTTTTGTGTTGCAAAGAAAATATCTACGCAATGTTACATTTGCATCATCCCAAGATTCTAGGATTGAGAACAATGGATAGCACTAACGATCCGTTAAAATTTAATTACTTGTTTTTCAAACATCATTAAGAGGCCAATGGTGAAAATCCTATTAAATTAATGTTTATTGTAATTTCAGGTGAACGATCACGGACGACCTAATTCAGTCTCCAAACTTTTCCAATGTGAAAGATGCGGGTATAAGTCGATCGAAAAAAATATCTTTAGAAGACATATCCAAATTCATACACGGCATAATATTTTCGAATGTGTAATATGTGGATATAAGTTTACTCGTAAGAGTAATCTCAAAACACACTTGTTAACACATACAGATGAAAGACCTTTCCAGTGTGAAATATGTAAATCTAAATGTATTCAAAACAGTACTCTGAAAAAACACATGTTAACTCATACAGACGAAAGACCTTTCCAGTGTGAAATATGTAAATATAAATGTACTCAAAACAGTACTCTGAAAAGACACATGTTAACTCATACAGACGAAAGACGTTTTCAGTGTGAAATATGTAAATACAAATGTACTCTAAATAGTCATCTGAAAATACACATGTTACCACATACAAACGAAAGGCCTTTTCAATGTGAAGTATGTAATAAAAAAATTACTCAAAAGGGTAATCTGAAACAACACATGTAAACTCATACAGGCGAAAGGCGTTTCCAATGTGAAGTAGGTAAATATAAATTTACTCAAAAGAGTCATCTGATAAAACACATGTCAACACATACAGACGAAAGACCTTTCCAGTGTAAAATGTGTAATTATAAATTTACTCAAAACAGTACTCTGAAAACACACATGTTAACACATACAGATGAAAAACCTTTCCAGTGTGAAATATGTAAATATAAATGCACTCTAAAGAGTGTTCTAAAAAGACACATGTTAAAACATAGAGCCGAAAAATCTTTCCAGTGTGATATATGTGAATATAAATTTTCTCAAAAGAGTGATCTAGAAAGACACATGTTAACACATACACACGAAAGACCTTCCCAGTGTGAAATGTGTAAATATAAATTTATTCAAAAGAGTACTCTGAAAACACACATGTTAACACATACAGATGAAAGACCTTTCCAGTGTGAAAGATGTACATATAAATGTATTCGAAAGAGTGATCTAAAAAGACACATGTTAAAACATACAGACGAAATATCTTAGGTATATACCTTTAAAGTAGTCGCAATTACATTTTACACTTCTTCTTACCAATATTTGAAATTCCTGTACGGAGAAAATGCAGGAACTTGAACGGAATGATAGAAGGTAACGAGAGGAAAATCCATGAGGTATGTCAGATTAGCTTTTCTTTGCATATTGGGTGTCTTGAACTCTGAAATACACTCGAGTGCCTAGTATTCCTCTGCATATAAATTTTAAAATTGGAGGGACAACATTTAAAAATTTGAATGTAGTAATAAATCAAACAGCTATTGTTCTAATGTTTATCAAAAATGAACTTGTGAATCACATCTGATTCACTAAACACACACACTTACATATGAGAAGATCTGGGTGCGTGTATTAAAATATATCTTCACTTTTGAGTAGAGTATAGAAAAAATGTAAATAACCCGATATAGAGTACGTTTATTTAAACAAGAAAATTGAAACTATTAAATGTTCTTTCATTCAGAGGTAAAGAGAGGAACTTGGTCACAACTTCTACCGGCACTTTGTTAATTTGCGACTTAGTTAAGTAAATTCCCAAAGACTTTTTCTCTATAATGTATTTTGCTGCTGCCAGTGTTACCGAGATACAATCTAGGACTCATTATTATTCAGTACAGTTGCGACTATTAAACTTGCAGGCAAATCGTCTAATTTGCACACCATATCATTTCATTACCAGTCACATACTAAATCATGAAAAAACGACCACGAATGACTTTCTGATGGCGAGTTCATTTATGACGTCATTCTATTCAATAAACATTCACCCACTAAGAGGAGGAGGGTGATCAGACCAACGGCACCCTGGATTACACACGACATTTTGACCTTAGCACATAGAAAGACAAACGAATTAACTCAGACAATACACGTATTATTTTTGACTGTCGTTGATCTCTCAGAAATCGTTGCAATCAGGCTGTCAGGAATGATAAGAAATGTTTTTCATCTAGCCTGCTCATCGGTGTTTATCGGAGCAAATTTAGCATTGCTAGGCGACTGCTATAGACCTTTTTATTATTATAATTGAGGAAAACTTAACTCTATATTTCGCAAGAATATATATGAGTGTGTGTGGGTGGGTGTATTAATACACACAATATTTACCTTTGAGTAAAATCTAGAAAAAATTTAAATTTATAAAACGCGCTTTTTGAACAAGAACGTTGCGAGTTCTTCCATTCAGCGGTGAAGAGGGGTTCTTACGGTAACATCTTCTACTGGGAAGTTGTCAACACACGATTTTCGTTCAGTAAATTCCTTCACTTTAATCCATTTGGGTCCACCAATGTTACCGAGACGGACAGACATTCCAGGACTATATAAGTAGTGTTAATGTTCAGTTCAGTTGGGAATATCAACCCGATCGAATTACCGATTACATACTGAATCATGAATATATAACAAAAGGTGACTTTGAAGAGCCGGAATCAATATATGGTGTCATTCCACAATTTTAATTAGGATCAAATTTGTAATTTTGATTAGGATAAAAATTATAATACATTTGATTTGATGCATACAACTAAAAGAACTGAATCAAATAATATTTATAAATAGTCAAATTAATGTATGATTGATTAATATATAATTAATAATTAATAGTCATTTATTTTAATGCATAATTTATTGTCTCAGCCTAAAAGGTCTAAAGAATATAGTAAAGAATTGTGATATTAGAGCTACATTATTCAAATGGTTGAAACGGGTAAAGAAGTTTATAATTAATGAAATTAAAAAAGTATATGCAAATTCTGTACTATCCAAAAACCTGATACGAATTGAGAGATAATTTCATTCCAAATTACTTACCTGCATAGAAGATCTGATGTTTTGAAAAGTTCCTGCAGAACATGCTAATCCTCCTTCCGACTCCTGCTGCTGTTTTAACTCTATGTTTTCCTCTGAGCACTCGCTTTTATTTAAACGTTGAGTGGCATCGACGAGAGATTTCTCAGTCGGTAAAGTTGATTCGTCGCAGCCTAATGGATCGACGTTATTCTCAGTCTTTGCACCAATTGAGCCGTATGACTGAAACATTTAAAGTAGTTACAATTAAATAAATTGTGCCTTTAGAAGCCCCATCAATTAAAACCGTATCGGTTTCTTTGGCGCTCAAATTACGGGTTTCACATGCCGGTGGTACAAATAAGTACACTGTCTAACAATTCTAATTGAATTACGTCACACCGTGTAATAATTATTTAACATATATATTTCTCATATAATTTATATGCATGTTTTCACTCAGCTACAATTTTAATCACCTCAAAAGAAAATTTCCCTCCAAAGTTATATGATTACGAATATTACATGGACAGAGTGTAATTATAATTAAAGATATTTACTACTATTTTATCAAGTTCGTATTTACTGCTGTAATGAGCGTTGTCAATATTAGGCTATCAGGCAAGCATCTATGTACGCTTTGGTAGAATGATCTTAATATCCGACTATATACTTACACACTAAATATTCAATTTCTCTTTGTCCCTCTCAAACACACACAAATACACACACAAATTTAAAAGCCTCGGCACAAGCACGAGCGTGACAAGATTCCGTAAGAGTTTAGTTCAAATAAGACATAACCGACGGGGGTTGAAGTATGTTTTACTAATAACACAAAGGTTCAATGGAATTATTCTAATTATTGTTTATTATGAAACCATATATCTTATAAAATGCTTACACAAAGTCTGAGATAGCGAGCAGGGACAAACGATTGGTAGTTAAATGCCGGGAAGTATTCAGAATTATGTCTATTTCCATCTCCTTTTAATTTAAAGAACTTCTTCTTCTTCATTTAAAGATTTTATGAATCATTTCAAAATAGCTACGCAAAGAAAATGTTTAATATATCCACATCGCGCCAAGACAGAACCGCTATATGCTGCCACGTAAATCGCACTTCATGCCGATTTCCACGCACATTTAGTTAAAAAAAAATAAGTATACTCTATTTCCCAAGTACTATAATTGGAAAATAATTGATCATGCAATCTTGGATGAAGCCATTCTCAAGACTTTGTGAATATGATGTACAATCAGTATCACTTCAATATTATTGCAATTTTTTGTAATTTATTTATGTATGTTATTCGTTGTCTATACTACAGAAACAAAGTATTTGTTAATCCCGATTGTGCGCGCTTTCTTATAATTTCCCGAAGCAGTTTTATAAAAAAAAACATGCAAGAATTTATATAGCGAATTTAAATGCATAAATATGTAAATAATTTAAAAAAATGCTAAACCAAAAATGGACCTTCCTCATTTGAGGAAACAGAAGGATCTCACTATAAATATTGAAGTGGAGTAAATGTCTGGCTTAAAATAGAACTGCTTTTAGAATATCATAGTATTCTGGCCCAATAAAATATATTGTCTAACTAGACTTATTCTAATCCGTCTTCGCTCGCTAGGCATACTGTCTGTGATTATCCTATCAAAATACTTGCCCTTCATAAAAGAAGTGACGATATTAGTCCGTCTACCGTCGTGTGTAACTGGTGAATTCAAAAACATCTTAATTTTATTTATGGTCTTCCATCTAAGGCTCGGGCCGAAACAGGGAGGAAAAGGAAACGGGAGGGTGAGGGAGAACCTCAATCTGAACAGTGAGCCGCTGGAACTGAAGAACTCAAAAACGTATTTAACGAATTATTAATGTCAGATCCCTTTTCGTAACAATTTTTGGCTTAATGGATGTCGCTGTGTGTGTGTGTAATTGTGTCTGTGATAATTATTTACATGGAAAGGCACGGTCTAGAGCGTACATATGACACAATAGCTGGCGTAGATAAGATAAAATTCAACCGGACACCTGTGCGGGGGAATCTCCCTCTAAATTCTTGACAACACTCCGCATCTTTAAGATTTTAACCATCGTAAATCTATAACAACCGTACAAAACTCCACTTATACCCTTTCAATTTTGATTTTACACACCGAAACCCAAAATCCTGGAAGAATTCCAGATGTTAGATGTTTCGTCAATTCATGCTACAAGTTCTCTTCACCTTTGTTTCACATAGAAGGTGTTCCAGCAATCAAATCTGGATTGTTTTCGTAAATTCAATCATTTTTTTAATTTTGTTCATCTCTAACTTTATGACATGTTTGGTTGTTATTTTCTTTTCGAGTTCTTATCTCATTCCCTTCCACCTGGAAAGTGATGTAGAGGATTTGGTAGGATATCGGTGAGTTAACCCATCTCGAGCTTTTGCAACGTAACCAGAGCATCAATGCAAATATCTACTGACAGCAGCTTGAAAGCCTACGGACTGCATTGTTGGAGAAACGTACCACTCTGGTTACTACGAAGGGTGAGCTCATCCACGCATCCACGCGCGGCAAGAAGGGCCATTGCTGAGATCTAGGAATTTGGCTGGGAAAACTCCTCTTGCCCGAAGTTTACACCAGATTGTGAACCAACATACATTTGTGTTTTTCGCAGCCTTCAAACTCACCTTTCCGGGAAAACACTAGAAATTGAGGATGACGTGCGACTAACCCATTTCCTTGCCTCGAAAACCGGTAATTTCTTTGAGCGGGGTAGTCAATACCTGGTTGGCATATGACGGAGTGTAGTTGAGTCCGATGGAGACTACTTTCCTGACCAATGACATTGTTCCAGGTAAGTTATGGTTCTTTTACTCACAATGTAAAAATACGAGATTACTTATGGGATACTCTGGTACATTTATTATCGGAAACGTAAAGCACTAAATATTTGATGTTAAAACATTAAAAAGAACCATCATTTTATTGAAAAACTCTTCAAATTAAAAAGACTTTTACAACGTTTTTGCAAGAAATATTTAGAATAACTGTCATGAAGAAATAATACAGAAATAACGCATTAACAATAACCTCTCATCGTAGCAACAAATACCGTAAGGGAAGTTCTGCCGAATATAACAAGACATGAACAAAATGATTTCTTAAATTATTTCTATATTTTTAGAAGTCTAACATTTGTGTGCCCACCAATATAAATTGTTATCGTCAAACATCTATCTGAAGCATCATGAGAAGACTGAATTGTCTGGATTTAGCAGGAGGAAAATACGATATTTTTTATTTTATTTGTGAGAAACACATTCGTTTGTTAGCACAGTATTGTAATCACTATTACCAAATTTACGAACCTTAGAAGTCACTATTTAATTTTCGAAGCTGTCAAAATGTCACAGTAAGACAGAAGCACGGTTGGGATAATGAGACGCATTATTTCAGAACGTATACAGTTTAGCATAAGGAAATCAATAGTTCAATCTGATTAGTCATGTTTAACTGTTGACCACCTCTCGTCTTTGTGGGTGCTTCTGGTGTAAGAAAGGATAAATAACATCTTGTTTCTAATGTACGCCCGTCTTTCTCTATCTCTGTTTCTTATAGATATCAGTCTGTAAGACACAAAACGTGTAAGGAATAAATGATGATCAGAGAAAGAGAACGTATTCCCCCCATTAGTGTCAAATGTAGGTGAGAGTGCCATGTGTTAGGTCTTTTTAAAACTGATTACAGAAACAGAGAATATACAAGAGTCCTATTAAAAGCATATTTATTTGAAGTGCAAGTTTACGAAATGTTGATTGTAAACTTTTAAAACACTCTCTTTTTAACAAATGATGTTCTTCTCTTTTCGTCTTCAAATGGAAGTATTAAATCACAAGCCGGCAGGTCCTGAGGTGTGCTGGAGAGGGATTCGGAAGGTCTCTCGGATAGATATTTGTTGCGAGCCCCTGATCAAAATTGCTTGCGAGGAAAATTAAATATGAACTTTCCTAACTTAAGCACGTCTCCTAACACCCATTTTATTTTTCACAAAGTTTCCATTATTGAGTATAAGGATGATAGACCACTATTCAGTCTCTCTCTACCATTAATAATATGCCCACTGTGTTTATTCTTAGGCGCCACTGCATGTGTATTTGGTGATTTATTCAGTGTGTTTAGTGACGTGAAAAAAAACTGGTAAGTCATTTGTTAAATTATTTTGAGCATATCCCTCAGGAGGCCTACTTTGCTTATGTCACTATGTATAACTTCTTTCAGCTAATAATAAAATAAAGCTGGATAAATGTATTTTTATATTTGGATCATATTATTTGCATCCTTATCAGGATAGATTTAGAAAATGTCGCTGCTAGTTGTCCTGACTGAGGTTTTCCCCAAGAGCTTTATTAGTTTTAGCAAGAGATATTATATGAAATTAGGTCTTTGATACAGCCTTCCCTTTCACTATTCCCGGAGACGTGATCGCCGAGGAACTTTCGTTAGGTCAAAAGTTGCAGTGCAACCCTCAAAAGGAAATAAAGAAAGGACAGTTAAAGAGAAATATTGTACTCTTTTCTTTAAACAACGTGTCCAGGCAAGACTTTTTCAATTTTATTTTAACAAAAAACATTAGACTGTAGTACGTACATATGGCTTAGTTATCAATAGCATTTGCCACCCTTATAGTTTTCTGGATTTTGAAATTAATTTTAAGATCTTTAGGCAACTTTGGCTCAGGCCGGATAGATGATGGAATGAAGAAAGTGGAAGGAAACGGAAATCCTTGAGAAAATACACGCACACCGTGTATACCCACCACAAAGTCCACATACCTTGAACAGAAAGAATCCGACGACTCCTAGCAACAGCGGTAAGCGCCCTACTAATTGAGCCACACTTTTTCTGGAGTATTACTTACTTACGGAACTCGAAAGTGCACCAGCGCAATAACAAACGTTAACCTTAGCGTTTCTTCCTTGGAGATGGGAACGGTTTTCATAATGATCAACTGCTTCTTGATGATCCCTTCTAATATTGTCCTTCCAATGAGCTTTCAGTCTTCCCAACGGTCTCTTTCTATCCGGTATTAAATTTTCTAGAAAAGAGCTTATGATAATTCACTGTCTTTGATTGGAAACGTGAAGTGCTTTCCAAGGGATACCCTGGATAGATGAAATGCTTCGGAGCTTGGAGCGAAAGTGTAGTAGTATAGCGGAAATGCACTATTGTACAAAAATGAATTGGTTTAAGTTTTGGACCAAGTCACGGGCTCTAAGGGGTTAATGGACCACAGCACGAAAATAGGACGCCAAATATTCCCAGTGAATAATAGTTTCCAGACTGGGTAAACTTTGTGTCTGCATTATCAGTACTTTGTACCGATTCTCGTACGATTTTCCACACATACAGTATCGTACGTTCCAGAAAACAGTATGTCATGTTTCACAAAATGGTGGTTACAGAAGGTATCGCGACCAGACCATTCCAAAGGGGATGTTACCCTTTCAATTTGCAGAGCACACATTACAACTTAAAATTTTAAAGCTAAAAATAGAAAGAGCCGTACATAACATTTCTTTGACCCTACTCCCGGCAAACGGAAACTTCTGACAGAGTATCTGATCTCGAAGATCTAGCTTTCGATTACACAATAACTACAGCAGATTTTATATTAAAACTTCCCCTCCATTTGTCATCCAACCAGATGCCAGTCAGCAATTATTCCTTAGAACTAGTTTACCTATTTCTAACCCTTTAGTCTAGTAAATGCCATTCATTTCTCAAACCATTTTCAACTTTGCAGTTTCAAGCGCATGGTCATCATACTAAAGTGTGTAGAACGTGATTTTATTTTCAATTCATAGAAATAAAACTACTTCAATATCCGACCGTGAGATCAGAATTTAAAAATGAAAGCAACGAACCAAACTAATAATTCTTTTGCGTGAGAACTTCATCCTACATTAAGTCTTAACTTAGCAATACGTGATGTAGCTCCCCCAACTACATTAGCCAATCAGGTTGAGCTATTGATTTCCTTACCTTTTGAAATAATGCCAAGCTTAATGTCCAGAAGCATGTTGCTCTCAAAACAGGAAATTTCTTAAAATTCTTAGTTTTAAATTCTGTAATTCATTAATCTTCAGAACCTGTTTTAACCAGTTTTCGATGTATTTCGACTGACCCAATACAATTAAGCTGGGTCAACTTGACGAGAGGCAATAATCAGAAAAGAGGGTCTCTAAATATGGGACCAGTTAATATGGCCGAATTGCCCCGTCCCTTCCGTCTTTTGGCTTCATTCCCAATAAAATTAAGTATTTTGGTCGCACTCGCACAATTTTCGCTCTTTGTAAATAATATAAAAACAATCAATGCAGTTCTCTCTTCCGTGGCAATGCTCACAGCTAAAGTGGTGAGACTGTGGAAGACAAGATGAACAACAGGATATTGTTCAGAGTCACAAATGAGGTCGTTAATTTTCCCCCTACTTTTCTTTTCCAGCAAGGCGAAACGACGCCAAATTTCAACCTCTCCAGTAAGCTTCCTCATGGATTTGGTCGTGAAAAGCGACAGAAATTCAAATATTTTCTTTTGCCTCTCCGTACTTATTTCCTAATAAAACTGAATGTTCTCTGGAAGTAACGATAATAAGCAACGTATTTTAAGTTTTCTTTCGAGAATGTACAATTGACGACATTACCGGAAGAAGGACACAAGACAATGCTAAAGCATACGCCCTTCCTCCGGCAATATCCATAATTTATACCTGTTAGGATGTTATCAAGAACAGGAATATACACAGAACGTCTATTCTGGACAGTCGGCTGGCACGTTGCTTCGGATGGTTTGCCTTAAAAACTGGCGCTTCGCTGAGATTTCCATGGTCGAATGAATTGTTCGCGTCATTTCTGTCGCTTCTTGGAAAAGAATACCGAATTCCATTTCTGCATTTTCGAGCTTAGATATTAATGCATTGCGTACACATTCGATCATCGTTTCTGCTTCTGGAATGGTCAAGGTGTGTTTTTATAATCCAGTGGTCACAGGAGAAAACAAAGGAAGATACTTCTCCAAGAGACAGAAGTCCTATGACAAATTCTGGTGATTCCATGTGTGCTGGAAGGACATCTGTGAGGCACTGTCGCGCCCCTCCCAAGGGAAGCGACCCACCTATTAACTACCCTCTCGGGTCTCCTCCCTGTAACTGTTGACAAAATATGACCTCCGCTAAGAGAAAAAAAGGAACGAAAGAAAGCGGCTTAAAATCCTTTCGAGAGGGGAATTCTGTGTCCTTCGGGGTTCTGAGGAACAATTTTATTTTCCTATTTGGAACAAAAATAGATAGTATATTTATAACAGCCCTAATTAGAAATTTTTAAAAAATAGAGTAAGTTCAAACTAGAAAATATGTTGTGATAACTGGATTCTCAATGCGAATGCTAAATCCCTATTTAAAATTCGCATTCTAAATCCGGATTTTAAATCAGCATTTCAAATCCGGACCTCAAATTCGGATTCCAAATCCGCATTCCGAATCCGGTTTGGAATCCGGATTTGCTCAAATCCGGATTTAGCCATCCCTAAGTTGTATACACTAGAGAAGCGATTTAACCTGGAATACTATGAAGTATGAAATACACGAGAAAAAAAATTATTGCTTTGAAATATAAGAAGGATCGTGACTGCCGATATATTGATTTTATTTACCGAAATATAAGTAAAAGAATATGTAAAATTTTCATAATCAAAAAGGTTGCTTCGCAAAGTGTTGATATAAACACGTGTGTGGATCAATGAAATAATCAGACCAACTTTGGTTATTGTGAAGCGTCGGGTTGTACGAATTTACTTATTTCATTATTCAACTTACATAACAGCTTTAACAGGCATATATGGTTAACCCCGTTACAAGTTGGCGGAACTATATAACTTAGCAAGCACTCTCCTGGGAAAATGAGGACAGAAACTACGTCATTAAATTAGGTATCGTCCTGGGATTTGCCTGGGTGCCTGGGACTAACCCAAATAACTGTAGCAATATCTTCTAAATCTACAAAGCATTGCGTATAAGCAAACAATATGCCATTTAACCAGCGTTGTTTACTTGATATATATTTATTTGAGTTAGGAGGATTCTCCACTTTGACCTTAGGTAGATACTTTCCGAATCACAAGTAATGTAGACTTCGACATAAGTTACAATATGTCCAACATGTACTGAGACGTTGAGATGTGTTAACCCAAGATAAGACTTCCGGACAACCGCTGTTTGGATTGAAGAGGACAAGAGAACAAGAACGTAACGCATACCAATCACAAAAAAATACCGATACAATAATAGCTTTGATTCGAAATTCGCTTTAAGAATAACAAGAATAATGTTACCAGAACATTACTAAAAGGACTACCAAAGTCAATGATTTTGCCACTCAGCAAAAATGATCTACGCAACGTGGATCATATGTGTGAGAATACCAAGGAAAGGATTATAGCTTGTAAATATATGTCTAATGCGACAAATGATGAGAATTGCAGAGTTCTAAGTATCTAATAATAGAGGGGCGTATTGATGTCGATTCCCTTCACAATATATAGTAAGAAGCACGTAAAAATTAGTAATTCGATTTGGCTAACAGTTCTTTGCTAAAAAATCTCCACTTTACAACCGTCTTGTATTTTATCTTAGTAAGCGTTATCGTAGAAAGCGTTATTATCTACGTATTGTCAGCACGCCGTTGTATGTACTGCTGCTTCTTTTTCAGATATCGTTGTCGCGGTTGTGTAAACTTCCCAAAAAAATTGTCGTTTCCGCCTGCGTTCAATCACTCGTTCACAGCAACACATTGCCGTGTCCCTCTTACATGCGTTTGCAAGTACTGTTCCTGGCGGATAGATGGCGGGCACGTTTTTAGCTCTATAAGAGACGTTCGTGTCGTACCAGGAAAATTCAAAATTGTAAACTTGCTATGATGCATGACTAGTATTAAATAAAAAGAATACAAGGTCTACTCTATCATGCCTTTAATGCAAATTTTTATTTACAAGCCATGAAAGGGGCCGTATTTTAAAAGAAATAAAAATAGCTAATGTAACTAAAAATTCACTTTTGATTACATTGTTAATGCATCCTAGTTTTTAGCTAACTTGCATATGATGGTGCGTTATTATGTAACATGCACCAAATGTATGCTTAACCTGAATAAATCATAGTATATTATATGCGGCAACCAGTGATTACAAATGGCTACCACAAAATCCTTCAACTTGTCTCGGTGGCCTAATATTTCAGAAAACTTTTGAAACACTGATTAGGACGAACAAAACTTTACATTTTGATCAATATGTAACCAATATCGGCCAAGCATCTGGAATGAAGCATCGGCTTATGTTTCCAAAGCCCCTGGAAAATGCAAGGTTTTCCTTTAAAATTAGAAGAGAAGATGGATCATAGTAAAAGAGCCCATAACACATTCTGTAGTGTTATAAACGTGCTTATCCCAAGGTACGACTGAGTAGTGTAACGGCACTTTAATATTTTTATATTCGTTCTGAGAAAAAAGACGCAGAGGGAGATAAGAATTCACTGAGACATATCGCAGTTGGACACGTTCTCAGTACTTATTAAAATATCGATATTAAGTTGAGAGTGGAAAACATAATGTAATAAAACCTTAGCATGTTTGTAAATGTGGTAGATGGGAAACATCCAGGTGCAACACAGAGTTAAGATTATGTACCTCGTCATCACAACACTGGTCCTCTGATACAATGACCAACAATTACCTGGCACTGAACAAGCATATCAGCCAGTGTATTGTTTGCACGGTGTCTTGAAACAACTATAATGAATCGACTCAATATTTTATAACATTTATATCAGCCATAAGAAACCATACACACTCACATACTTATAATTCAGATTTATCGTAGAAACAAGCTAGGGTGTTAAGCATAGTTACCATAAGGATTCTGAACTCACAAACTTCGTACGCCACAATGCAGAGGATAATACTTACAACTTGCACAATGTCAAGTGGACATGAAAATCTAGAACAGATATACTTATTTAAAACCAGCATCAAAACTGACGTGGTGAGCGAAATATTAGGTGACATTTGCCAGTTTTGAAGATAAAATGGCGGACATATTTTTGAACAGCAATGTTTTTGGTACCCTACATTTGAATATCAGGCGCTATTTTATACTCAATGCCGCGAATCACGGTAACAGACACTGATAGTTAAAAGTCACTATACCCAAAGACCCACACTGCAGAAATGTAGAATTTTGTAGAATTCGTATAATGGCACAGGAATACCAAAAAGCAAACGTCCGAAAGGGGAAGAAAAGAGTTGTTTGCCTGGATTATGATTAGGATGCAAAATTATTTGTCCATGCACATTTTAGCAACCCGAGCGAAATCCTTTGGAACATATTGATCGTAAAATAGTCAGATTCTTCTCTGTGGAGAATGATATAAAAGTGTTGAAATACCATTATACTTTTAAATTGCTGAAATAAATATATAGTAATGGGTAATAGGCATAAGGTACTAGCATGTGGACGGTATATTCTTCATGGCCGGCATCTTGAAATCCGCCATATTGAGATGGATATTCTTAAACAGGAAAGTAGTTGTGTAATATGTATATACTGGCTTAGAATTTTACGGGAAATACATTTCTCATGTCAGTTATATGTAATACTGTATGAGCTAATGGCATGTGAATCTAGCAATGGGGTAATGGTGTATAATTCGTAAAAACGACGGAAATGGACGCAAAATGCGTATAAATCCATATCTATAGGGCACTCAGAAACAATTTGTAAGTATTTAGGCTTCATATTCCGTCGTTATTTTGAGAACAGATTGGCGTTTCAAGGCTATTGAATCATTACTTTAAACTGGAGCCACGCATAATTAGTTGTCACAATATTACATGTACGTTAAAACCGACTTCAGAAACACATTTCTTGTAAAACTATGCCCCACAAAATAGGGTCTTCTCTGCAGTACCTATTAATATATATTGGCTTCCCATTTGCTTCAGTAATTTAAAGTATAATTGTATTCCACCGTTTTTATATCCCACTCCAAAAACAATGATCTACATTAACAATGTCTCCCAAATGAATTGGGTTCTTGTCAAAATTTGTGTGCGCACATATTTTGAGATTCTAATCATAATACAGGAATAAATCATAACTTTCCTCTGCCCTTGAGGGTGTTTGCTTGCTTGTATTCCTGTGCCATTCTACGGATTCTACCAGTGATGGTCTCTGGTAACTATGAGTCAAGCGACGTGACCGTAATTCACGGGACTGAGTGTAAACCTGCGGCAGATATTCATATATAGCTTACCGTAAACCATTATATTCAAAAGTTTTCCCGCTAAAATTCTCTTCAAATACTGGCAACTGACACCTAATATTTTACACACACAGTTTTAATGTTGATATATGTCCTATATTATAGTGCCCAATTGAGATAGTGTTACTGTATAGTGAACAGTTTAGTAACGTTAATAAATCTAAGATTTAAACACATAATTTTTAGTACTAGAAAATAAGAAAATATCGGCTAATAAAATTTCGTACCAAAATAAGTGAACACTACAGTAAAAATATATAAAGTACAAAAATGATACACTCAACTAATAAGTATGAACAAGAAAAATGGATATTAATCGCACAAAATGAGTAGTACATATAGCCTAAAAGGCAACTAAACTCAGCCCCATTGATATAGCATAATTGAATATATTAAAATGACTTCGGTAGAAGAATCTTAGTGCTTAAAACAACAACAACAAAAAAATAAACTTCATTACCATTCACAACTGCAGGCACTCAAACTACTCCTAGTAGGGAATGAACGAGAAGAGATACCAAAGCCTCACCGCATAAAGGAATATACATCATTTTTGTCAAAAGAAGCGAAAAGAAAAATGGACCAAGTAACAATTTGGTACTTAATGTTACACTCTTATCCATATTTGGTAGCATGTGGGAGGGACGGATGTTGAGGTCGTCATTTATATATACCATAATCATTCATGTTTATAAATTACACCTTTGCAAAAAAAATAAGGTAGGAATTGTATAAGTAAATATTGACCTGCCAGTAACATGATGCCATGGAAAGCTTCCGTACCGCTTCCAGAGAGAGTTGAGGGAAGACTTGTATACAAAAATATTCATCTTTGACAATACCAAGCAGAGTCGTTGAGGATCACTGGAAATAGTTTATGCAGTGCTAGAAACATTTGCAGAGTATGGAACGACTTTGAAACTAAGAAAATGTAGTTATATCTTGATAAAGACTGTCTTTGTAGTTCATTCTACTGGGTTGGGACATAAGTCCGCGCTGATCTACATTGAGTTGGCAACACTGCATTGTGGAGCCTCCATTATACGGCATTCAATTATTTTTTGTTTAGTTTATAGTTTAATTCTTGCGAACTGGAGCTTGTATGTTGTTAACAGTCCGTCTTGGCTGTTTCCAAGGCTAATCAGTGTGGAGTGTCAAGTAGAGAAGATCAATATTTCCGACACACTTTCTACTCTTCGAGTTTCATCGAGGATCTACTGCTGTAGAAGCCACGAGAAGAATTTGTGGTGTGTACGGGATTGAATCATTGCTAAAAGGACGGCACGTAAAAGGTCTTTTCGTTTCATAGTAGAACAATTCAACTTGTGTGATAAAACATGTTCTGCAAGAGCTGCTCTTGTTTATGAAAACCGCCAAAATAAGTTGATTCGCGGTAATCCTTGCCAAATAGCGCGGTAATTGGTACAAATTAAGAAACGCGATCACAAGCGCTTTGAGCCATTCCCATTCATTGTGTAAGGGTACAAGGGTACCAACAAAAATTAGCGATTAACCATGTGTTCGTCTTTACTGCCCCCTTACCTGTGGCTTGTCGTAAGCAGACACCATTCCTTGGGAACACTGTTAGAGGCGGCGAGAAATGGTGCCTGTATGCGAACTTAGAGGGGAGGAAAGAATGGCTAAGCCCATCGAAATAAAAACAACAAAAAATCTGGTGCACACTCTCAAAACATCATGTTGTGTGTTTGGTGGAACCGAACTGGCATTTTCCCCCATCAATCACCATCAAAAAATGAACGAACAATGCTGCCGTGTATACTGACCAGCTAAGACAACTTGCCGTTGCAACTGAGTTTCGTTTAGTAAATTTAAGGCCTTCGCTTCGCACTATGTATTTATGTGTTGCCAATGTTCGGAGGGACATTCTAGGACTTTATGGGTAGTGCTGTGTCTTATTATTATGAATGGCGGATATTAAACTCTCAGGCACTTCGTTTCATCTGCACACCACATAATTTCATAACCGTTCACATACTGAAACATGAAATGTGGCAGGGAGAGAATTTGTAAAGCCGGGTTCAAAATATAGTGTCATTCCCCAATCTTAATTAGAAAAACAAAACAAAAATATTCGTAAATTTGTTCAGGATGGAAGTTATAACAATGTTCATACAGAACTGAATCAAATAATGTTTATAGTTGGTCATAAATATGATGAGTAAAAGGTATCTTATTTATTTTTTATTTTTTTTGCCTCAGAGTAAAACGCAAAAAAGATACTAACTAACTATAATATGAAAGCTACATTCCTTCAAACGGTTCAAACAGTTTATGGAGTACATAATCAATGCAATTTAGAAACTATATACAAATATTTTTTTACAAATTCTCAGTCTGTACTATCTGCAAAACCTGATAGAAACTGAAAGTGAACTATATTGATACTAAGCATGAGTGGAACTAAAAACTCCACTCTAAATTACTTACTTGGACAGAAGATATGATGTTTCCGAAAGTTCCTGCATAATATGCTAATCTTCCTTCTGATTCCTGTTGCTGTTTTAACTCTATGTTATCCTCTGAAAACTCGCTTTTACTTTCACGTTGAGTGGCGTCGACGAGAGATTTCTCAGACGATAAAGTTGATTCGTCGCAGCATAATGCAACGACGTTATTCTAAGTCTTTGCACCAATTGAGCTGTATAACTGAAACATTTAAAGTAAAATACATTGTGACTTCAGAAACCACATCAGTTCAAGCCATATTGCATTCTTTAGCGCTCAAATTACAGGTTTCAAATGACGGTGATATAAATAAGTACACTGCCTTACAATTCTAATTGAGTTTCGTCACACCGTATAATAATATATTTCATATATACATGGCTTCTATAATTTGCATGTACGAATTAACTCAGCTACAGCTAATAATCACCTCAAAAGAAAATTTCACTGCAAAGTTACATGTTTACAAATATTCCGTGGACAGAGTGTAGTTACATTCAAATATTTACCTGCCTATCAAGTTAATATTTACTACTGTAATGGGCGTTGTGATTATTATTCTGCCACACAGACACCTACGTAAACTTTGGTAGAATGATCTTAATCAACGGACAATATATATTTACACACTATTAACCAATTTACCTTTCCCTTCCAGTCTGTCTCAAACATAAATACATAGGTACAAACACGTGCGTGATAACAGTTCGTATGAGTAACGTCGGAAGAGGAAATAACTGCCAGCCGACCGGAAGTTGACGATGGATTTTACTAATGAAACAAACGTTCGTTGAAATTAAATAATTCTATTTATTGGTTATTATGCAGCAATACATCCTATGAAATGGTTACACAAAGTAAATCAGTCTGATATATCGAACAGGGACAAACGAATGGTCGTTACTTGCTACGAAGTATTCCCATTTATGTCTATTTCCACCTGGTTTTATTTTAGGGAATATCTGGGAACTCTACTTATAGTTTGGTGAATCCCTTGCGTTACCATTGTTTCTTTCTTAATTATAAATTGAACTTCTAACCAATTTTGGAAAGAGCGTGTCTCAAGTTTTTGACGGTTTTCCATTTATAACAATATGCAGCATCAGTAATTTTTAATATTATTGGAAATATCCAGTCCCAGAGCTTTGTTTCCCAAGCTGTAGGCAGCCAATAGCGTAGAAACGATTTGTTCATCCTTGAAATTATGTATGGAATTTCGTGATGTACATTTATCAGTTATATATACATGTGTGTGTTTCTAGAGCAAAATAAATGTTCAAATTTATTTAAATCTAAATAGATCAAAAAATAAATTTTGGATATTGTTCATTTGTGGAAACAAAATGTATGACAAACAAAAATTTGACTGATAAACTATACGGTTGAAAAAATATACTACATGCATTATTTCATATCCTGCAAGTGGAATAATGTATATTTGCAGAAGGAACATCTTTTAAACAGTTGTTTTGAAGTGCTGTATGTGATAGAACTACCTAATTGAGATTTTGATAAAGCCAAACAAGTAGTTTACCAAAAATAATAAAGTGGATTAAAGGACAAATTTATAAATACAATTAGATTTTAAATATATCAACATTGTTTCATGAAACGAGTCCTTGGCATAGAATAGTTGAAAACTCAGCTCCTTAGTATTATTGCTCTTTTAACTCCTATCAAATAATAAATTAGAGAATCGTTTAAGATTAAACATCCAACTAATGATACGCGAAATCTATCTATCCCAAAGGGAATAGCAATAATCGGAGCTTTGCTAACTTTGGTAAAAAAATTTGACAGCTCCTGAAAAAAGTTCAAAATTATGAATCCAAATCCTTCTAAAATAGTATGAAGATTTGTTTGTATTCGAAGAATATCAGCGGCTTGAAGGGTTTAAGATTCTTAAGTGAATCTACATTTCCTTGGAATAACTAATAAATGATTTACGTAATATAGAAGATAGCCAGTTTCAATGTCGCCGCCAAATTCTATTATATAAATAAAAATTGATTTTCAAATATGAACTCAGTATTAATGGGCCATTGATTCGCATTTTAGTCTGAGATCTATATACAGCCTAAAATCTAACGAATCGAAAGTATTCTTAATATTAAAGTTATACTCCTTGAAATTATTGAAACGGGGCATAACGTAGCATATCAACGGAAGGTGGGAAATCATATGCATTTTTTAAACTAATGTACTTTCCAATAACTTCCTACAAGTTAAAAACAAATTTGATGCAGGCTATATGTATAGATGAGATGGCTAGATGAGAGAGCGCCTCATGCTTTTCTTGTTAGGCATGCATAAACATTAGTTTCCTTTTTAGTACGAATTGATAAAGAAAAGAATGTCTTTAAGAAGTGTTTATAATTTTGTTATGTTAATTTAGTTTCACAATTTGCTCTTTCTTTTCTACTAACTTTGGAAATAATGATACTAGAAAGCATTATATTCGATGCAAAGTTAGTTTATTGATCTCCTTGGCAAAGTAATTTGTTGTTCCAATTTTCTCGAATAACTGAACAAGTAGAAACCGAGATAGCTGTGTATAAATTATGAGGTAAGATAACTGCATTACTATGACATCGTCCACTGACTACTTTTCAGACGGTTATGTCATTCCGCTCGGCTTGAGCGGCGAGTCTAACGCTCGAGTCGAGTCATCGCTCGAACTCGACTTACTGTAACCGAGTCGCAAGGTGAGTCTCTCTGAGCAGCGACTCGACTCGACTCGAGCACATAGTGAGGGCTGACTCGGCTCGACTCGAGCTCATAGTGTGCGCCGACTAGCCTCGACTAGAGCATATAGTGAACTCCGACTCGACTCGAGCAGTTCTGAGTACCGACTCGACTCGAGCACCTACTGAGCGCTGACTCGACTCGAGCACCTACTGAGCGCCGACTCGACTCGAACACATAGTGAGCGCCGACTCGGCTCGACTCGAGCATATAGTGAGTTCCGACTCGAGCAGTTCTGAGTACCGATTCGACTCGAGCACATGGTGAGCGCCGACTCGACTCGACTCGAGTACATAGTAGTGCCGACTCGACTCGACTCGAGTAGGTACTGAGCACCGACTCGACTCGAGTCTGACCGAGTCTTTGACATCCCCATGTCGGTATCGCGGATAGTTACCTTAAATATTAAAAAGTGATTCAGCTTCCAGGAAAATTAAGGTATGTAATAATTGTTCCTAAAATAAACATTACTGTAATACCAGTTACTGTAAAGCATCTACAGAAAAGTAACATCTATTAATTTAAAGGTCAACTATATTGATCATGTTCTCGTCGTTTATATAGATCCTTTAATAATTTACACGTTTTTTTTGTTTTTCACACTAGGTTGAAGGCTAAGTTAGAGGATGGACCTGTGTGCCCTTAACAAATGATTGGAGTATTTGTATGTGCCGAAAACAATCTCTAAACAAGTTTTGTCATATGTCAATCCATCAGCACCAGCCTGTCATAGCCAAAAACCTGTATTTCTACTATACTTCTACGGGGTCGGGATGAAGTCTGTAATGAGGTTTCATTTCTTTTCATAGATTTGGAAAGAATCGCAGATGTCCCTCATTCAAGGCAATAACTTCCCCCTTCCTTCTTATCCACCGCAAAGCGTGTTTGTATGTGGGAGGAGGGAAATACTTTATTGTCAAGGCCATGTGCCATGCGAGTCGATCAGCCAATAAGCAGACAGGAGGGAAGCGGCGGGAATTTTGACATGGTTTGAGATCTCGCCACCACACAGTGTTGAGGTAAAACCTAGAAAAGAGCTACCCACGCCATCTGCCGGTGCGAGACTAAACTTCCTGAAAGACCGAAAATACAGTGCAGGTCTTTTAACGCTTAGGGTAAACATCTGGTATAGTTTATCTGTGGTGCGATATGCATTTGGAAGCTTAAATGTAACTGCATATTTGACGGTCTTCGCTCTCCTATTTAGGCATATGTACATTAAATACACACCAATAACTTGATAGTGCGAGAAGGCCAAAGCCGGATCGGGTTTCCTGATAAGAACTTCCGGATGCGCGCTCATTAAAAGCTTCAATAAAGAATTTAAGAGGGGGGTGGGCGGGCGAGGCAACATACATTTCACGATTATAATGATAATTTTATTCAATAGGCGAGTGAAGTTTCTCTCTATCTATCTATTAAATGCGTCGGATAAAGGGAATGGAACTTAAAATGGGGTGACTAAACAGATAATGTAATAACATTCCTATTAAATGAAAAAGTAATTATTGATAAAATAAGAGCAAGTTAAAGCTGAATTGTTAATTCCATAAGTTTCAAGACACAATTCGCAAACGTGATATTTGTTATCAGCTGGTGATAAACAGGAGCGCGTTTATATTTTTTTGTTCAAAATCTTGTTTTGTGCTTGTTAAGTGATTACAGTTTCTATCAGACCTTAAAGGTTTCACAGGGTTAAACGATTTATTCGGGTCAAATTATGGACACTGGACCTGAGGACCCGACCTTGATCCGGTGACCCAGAGGTTATAACCATATTTTTAATTCTGTCTTTGTTTTTACAGTGTTTCTTTCAGGGGTGATCAAGACTGGAGATGTTATCCAACAGCACAAAAAATACAACGCCGAAATTCCTAGTTAATTATAATTCCTAAATTGGATCTTCTGTGTTCCGGTCAAGCAGGGTCACCAAATGTAACCCGATGTCATCTCTCAATTATATAGCCTCATAATTATAAAGGTAAGCAAGAAAGTTCTGCGCTTTTTCACCCACCAGCTTCGAACATCGATATGTCACCTAAGACGTACCTGAAAGATAACAAATAGTCCCCATAAGCATCGACGACATTCTGCAAACGTTCTGGAAGGCCATCGATTCCATCGCCGTAGAACTTGGTGGGCCGTGAAGCGAAGAAGTATCAAGTGCATTTTTCACCTCTACTAGGGATTTGAACTGGCGTCCTCTAGGGTGATTGTCCAAGGAATGGAACAGGAGAAAATCGGACCGTGCAATGACCGGGAAGTATAGCGGATGCAATAGTGTTCCCAGTCGAAGGCCTAGAATTGTGTCCCGGGTCATCCTAGCCACGTGGGGCTTAGCGTTGTCCTATAACAGGAGGACCCTTCTGCGATTCAGAACTCTCGACCCCTTGGCTCCTGAGTTTTGAGTTTTTTTTGAACACGGCTCAACTGCTGACAGTACACAGTTGCATTGATGCTCTGACCATTTGGTAGCAGCCCCGATGCACGATGCAGCGAGCAGTCCACCAAACACACAGGAGGGCATTATTCTGTGCAGAACTGGTTTCGCCTGTTTTGGAACCGGTTCATGGGATGCTAACCAATGATGACGGCGCCATGGAGCTTCGGGCAGGACCCAATACTCATCACATGTCAACACCGTGTCCTCAGATGGCAAAGAAGCCCAGGTGACTGCTCGCGTTGCCTTTTGGCCCGGAGTCAAATCATGTGGGACCTATCGACCCAACTTGTAGTGCTTCTCAAGTTGATGGAGGTGCTGCCGAATGGTTTCTCCGTTCACACTGAATTGTAGTCCCAGTTCCTCACATGTCTGGCCACTGTTCGCCTCAATTGCTGCCTGAAGATCATTTGGTGCCTGTGTTGGTCTCCCTGGACGTGTTGCGTCTTCGAGTGTTTTGTCACCGTCCTTAAACTTGGTAAACCACCGCTGCACTATCCGCGTAATCACGACACCCTGACCAAAGGCCTGGCATATCTTACGACCCGCTGGAGGTGCGTTTGATCCCAGTTTGAACTTGTACAGCATACACGCCCTTATGACGCACTGTGGAGGTCCCATGTTCACTCTATCCTTCCGCACGTTCACGGTGTAACTGAACTGCCACAACCAGGTCCTTAGTTGGCTATACCCTCACCAACAACTGACCTTCGCCTGATCTCCATTCGCATTCAATTCACGATGTGAGGGCCAATTGAACACAGACCTTCACAAAAAACAACAAAACTTTCTTGGTTCAATTATATATTATTTTTGAAGAATCGTCTGAGATGTACTGAAAATCACATGAACGTAACGGAAAGAACATCTTACGCACATGTGGGGTTTCACTGTTGAGACACCCCGCGCGTCTACTCCCAGGACAAATCTATAAAGAAGACAATGTACAATCATTTCACTAACTTGTGGAGTGATCATTTATTGTTTCCCAGAGCAATTGGCAGCGTGCGAAGCATGACAGCCAAAATACCCGTCGTTATTAGATAGAAACAATAATGAAAACGACCAACGTTAAGATGCAAAATTCTAACTTTATAACGAGTCTACAGCTAGTATTCGTATTACTAAATCGGATAAGAAGAACATGCCCCGATATGTACAGTTACATAAGAGAGCATCCAAATTCTAAATGACAGGTTATTTTCCAGAATGAATTGTTTCGGCTATAAAGTACTTGGAACTACTTGGCTGCTTCCACATTGGTGAGCGAGCATTAAACCG
The DNA here is from genome assembly GCA_022664845.1 of Lepisma saccharinum. Taxonomy (NCBI): domain Eukaryota; kingdom Metazoa; phylum Arthropoda; class Insecta; order Zygentoma; family Lepismatidae; genus Lepisma; species Lepisma saccharinum. The sequence continues at coordinate 25,664 of JAGDQP010008995.1, forward strand.
TGCATGAAATAGCGAAAAGTAATTGGAACTACTTGGCTGCTTCCACGTTGGTGAACGAGCACATTAAACCGTGCATGAA
>JAGDQP010008995.1:25752-49739 GCA_022664845.1 Lepisma saccharinum
TGGAACTACTTGGCTGCTTCCACGTTGGTGAGCGAGCACATTAAACCATGCATCGCATATAATAAAAAATCTAACTTTCTTTAACCCGCCGTTGCTTATTCAACATTGTGGCCATGATTTTTGTAGCAAATAATGTGTCATTCATAACACCACGCAATTGCTATTAATATTCCGCCGCATCCCTACAATCTGCATGTAGTAATGAACGCAAATAAATCTATTCCGACATGAAGTGTCACGATTAGTATGCCTCCACATGGCGCGATCTTGATCAACTGGAGTGCGTATGTAACGAAATAATAATAAAATATGCATTTTCACTTTGGATTGTTAGTTGTCGTTAGATGTTTATAGAAGTGCCTGTAACCGGAAATAAATACACATTTATAAGAATTGAAAAGAGTTTTGAATAAAGCAATAAAAAGTCGATGTTCGAGGCATCACCAAGTACGGAATCGCAGTCGTTAATCAGGTTATTATTTTATTAAAAGCGACGCATATCATGTTTAACATTCACTCCATGTTCCCGCTTTCAACGCAGAAAGAGCAAATCGACTCATGCGCTTTTGGCTTTTTCACACTTCCGCTTAACTTATCGAATCGTGTACGAGCACCATCCAATCACTTTCAACACTACTTGGATAGAACCCTTTGATTATTCCAGTTGGATCGTGTACGCACTCATCCAACTGCTTGTTCAAGAATTTGATTCAATGTTTATTGAATCGTGTACGAGGCGCTTTAGCGTTGTAAACGTCCCATTTTCTAATCAAGATAAAGCCAGAATAATCCAATATTTGATGCATTATTACACAGTGAAAAATAGCTGTGTTAATTGAACACAGTGCGGTGTCCCAGCGTGACTACTACTTTTGTGTGTTAAATCAACACAACACATGGTGTTGGTTTCGGTACTGGAAGAAAAAGGTTACGGTTGCAGCTAGATTTGAGCATGGGTTGCTCAGTTAGAACTTAGAAGTCGAGCGTCTTACCGTCAGACGGAAAATGCACTAGATTCAAACAATATAGAGGATAAAAAAATGTTTCTGAACCCCAAACACAAACAAAGTTACTCTCACGACTTATGCCATGATATATTCACTTTACCATTGATCAATTAGGTTTCACAATCCCCATTCATTGAGAATATGTTCCATTTGTATGAAAGCAAGCGCAGCATTTGACATGTTACGATAAGAAAGCAGTAATGCTGCTCAAGTGTTTGACTATCGCCATCTTGCTTGCTTTCATAGAAATAGAATATTCTCAATGAATGGGAATTCTGGTTCTCAATTGATAAATAAAAAGTGATTAAACCATGGGATAAGTCGTGCAAGTAACTTAGTTTGTTTTGGGGGTTCAGCAACATATATTTGATCCCATACACAGTTTAAATATATAATGTAGTCGTTTAATTCAACCCCGTATCGGGAAGGGCGTAAGCCAAAGTGCTGTTACCGCCCATACAATTCATTTTATCTGATCGTTTAATTCAAATATTGTTCAGTGAATATCGTTTGCATTTAGTGACTCTTCTGTCTGACGATCCAGGTGGTCGTGCGGGCTAGTGCGGTAGTCTAGCGACTCCAGGATCGCGGGTTCGAATCCCGCCTCGGGCATGGATGTGATTTTAACTGTGTTGTCCATAAGTAGGTTAAAAAAGATAAACGAAAAATTAATGGTCCCAATTGTATAAATAAACGCAATGTACTAAGAAAGTTAAATAAACAAGATATATAAAAAAAATCGGTAAGACGTTCAGCTTCTAACTGAGCATGGTACTATGATTTATAATATTTTGCTATGATACCATCTTGACACTAAATAAATACTATATACCTCAGTTTTTTTTTAATTTCATTTTTTTTTTCGCTCTGTGTTCTGTTTCGACTTCCAAAACTCAAAACATGATACTCCGCATTGAACATATGATACCGATACGTACATATCACATACACATATATTCACCGTTTCTCTCTCTCCCCCAAACCACACACACACACACACACACACACACACATATATATATATATATATATATATATATATATATATATATATATATTTGTTATGTCTGGATTTGCGCCTGTACATAATCATACAGGGTAATGTCTCTAAACATCCTTCTAGTTTTTAAATAAGGAAGCCCCACCTATAATTACATTATAGCAATAAGAAACTACAGAAAAACGAAAATACGGCCCTTAGCTTATCTGCTAAGTGCTTATAAGTTAAGATTGTAACTTAACGAAGCCTTTTTCAAATTATAAGCATAACCACGGGCAATAATGAAAATCGCGTTTGATGTACAAACGTCACGAAAAAAACAATAAGCAACGGGTCCTGAACAATATCGATGTCGCCACATTATTATTCAGCTTCGTTAAAATATATATATATATATATTAGGAGTGCCAACCATTGGGCAGTACAAATTTCAGGCTGGATAATTTAAATAAGTTAAATATTTTATTGAGGACCAGAGCTTAAAATACTCATTTTTGGCCTCTACAAAAATATAATTCTTAATATGTCTATCGGTTTACATGTTCTCTGCACCTCACAAACGTCAGACCGACCTATTTTATTCACCTGAATATTTGTGAAAGCCGTTGTTTATTAAAATTAGTGTCAGAAACTAAGACCTTAAACTGAACATATTTACAAACCGTTAATTCCATTATTATGTTTTTCCCTCCGCCGTTTGTTCTTGACAATGCTGATTCATCGTTTGAGCAGAAATAAGGAATTATTAGTGCTGCCATCTATAAAGCAACGCATAACTACGTTTCTATTAAAATTGCTTCTTTTTCAAGGAGGGATTTTTCCACGGGCAGCCAAGAACTACTTCGGCTATATCGGAAGAGATACGTTACTCAGGCTGCACAGAATGTCGATTGCGCGAGCCATATTAAAAATCAAATCCACGCAATTAAATCTACGCGTAACATAGTAGGCGTATTGGAAAATGTGCTTAGAACGATCAAAGTTGAGCTTGTTTAGTTTAGCTATTCGTTTACACCGAGGAGGTTTCTGTGCAATTCAGATTACTTTGAAGGTTAGGTAAGTTATCACTGATGTGGTTTAAGTTATTTTTAATAAGTGAAATAATCTAAGGGTTATGTTAGTTTGGTAGTTTTTATTGATTGAATTGTTTTGAGTAATAGTATATAAGTACTGCGTAGGAATATGGTTTAAATATTTGCCAATTATTGTTGTTAAAGGAGGTTTATGAAAGTACCTTTTGCATCAGGGAATATCTAAGTTTTAAATAGTATTAGTTTGTCCCGAAGCAACTTGAGAGCTAAAATGAGTATGAGAAGCGCTGGTTCCAAAATTTTTTTAAGTATTATTTTAATAATGAAAAGTTAGTCGGATTTTGTGATATCTGCTTGGTAGGAATTGCATTTAATGTAGTAGTCATATATGTTATATATAATTTTTAATTATTTATTTTTTGGCTAATTAAAATCGGGGTTTGCTCTTGATTTGGTGTTTTTTCATAATCTCGTAATGAGTCACTTTATTATTGTGGGTTTAGAAATAGCTATCAATGATAATTTTGTTATAATTTATTTAATGATTTTATAATATTTTATTATTTTCGTTTGGATTAATTATTTTACTGCTCTATTACTATTAATTATTTTTTTAGGTAAGAAATTATGATAATATTAGTATATATTCTAGGTTGAGTGAGAGGAACTCGGCAAATAGATTTCTCGCCTGTTTATAAAATACATGGCCTTTTGGTAAAAATATAAGGTCTGGTCTGCTCAATGAATTTTGTTTCGAATGGCCGCGGTATTTTGACCGTGCAAAGGTAGCATAATAATTAGTCTTTTAATTGTTGGCTTGTATGAATGGCTGGACGAGGAAGTGACTGTCTTTTTTTATGTAATGGAATTTAACCTTCGAGTGAAAAGGCTTAAATGATTAGAAAGGACGATAAGACCCTATAGATCTTTATACATAGATTTATGCTGGTGAGTTGATTAATTTTTGTGCTTAAGTATATGCATTGAGCTGGGGCGGCTGGAAAGCTATACATTTTTCTTGGACTATTTCATTTATTAATGTTGTTTATTTGATCCATTTTTGTGATTATAAGATTAAGTTACCTTAGGGATAACAGCGTAATCTCTCTTGAGAGTTCTTATCGACGGAATCGGGGGGGGTTGCGACCTCGATGTTGGATTAAGATTTACTTAGGTGTAGGTGCTTAAGGGAAAGGCCTGTTTGACCTCTAAATTCTTACATGATCTGAGTTCAGATCGGCGTCAGCCAGATCGGTTTCTATCCTTCTATTGTTTAAAATATTTTAGTACGAAAGGACAAGATATTTGCAATATTTTATTTACTATAATTTAAAATAATAACTATTTTGGCAGATAAGTGCATTCGACTTAGGATCTAAGAATGAGGAAAATTCTTCATATAGTAATGTATACTAATTTTTGTTAGGACTTTTTCTTATATTGTTTTAGTTATTGGAGTTTTAATCGGAGTTGCTTTTTTTACTTTGCTTCAGCGTAGACTATTAGGTTATATTCAAGTTCGCAGAGGCTCCGATAAGGTGGGGTTTTGTGGGATTCTTCAACCATTTGCTGACGCTATTAAGCTTTTTACTAAGGAACAGAGATTTCCTATTATGTCTAATTATCCTTATTATCTGGCTCCTGTTTTTAGTTTAATGCTGTCTTTGTTGGTTTGAATATGTGTTCCTATTGTTAGATTAATTGTTGCTTTTTCTTTATGTCTTTTTTTATGTTGTACTACTATAAGTGTTTACAGTGTTACGAGTGCTGGTTGCTCTTCTAACTCTAATTATGCTTTACTCGGAGGCCTGCAGGCTGTGGCACAAACTATTTCTTATGAGGTGAGTCTTGCTTTAATTTTATTGAATATTTTTAAAGAGGTAGATACAATCTTTTTGACTTTGCTCTTTATCAAGGAAATATATGATTTTTCTTTATTAGTTTTCCGCTGTCGTTAGCTTGGTTGGCTTCTTGCTTAGCTGAAACAAATCGTACTACGTTTGATTTTGCTGAGGGAGAATCTGAACTTGTTTCTGGCTTTAATGTTAAATATAGAGCGGGTGGGTTTGCTCTTACATTTATGTCAGAATATGCTAGAATTTTGTTATGGGGGTTTTGTATACTATTACTTTTTTAGGTTGTGATATTTTTTCTTATATATTTCTTATTAAGGTAGTTTTTATTTATGTTATTTATATTTGAGTTTGCGGGACTTTTCCTCGGTTTCGTTATGACAAGTTGATATATCTTGCTTGAAGGAGATTTCTTCCTTTGTCATTATACTATTTATTATTTTTTTAGTGGGTTTAGGGCTTTATTAATCTCTTGTTTAATTTAAATGTATTTTATTTAGGATATATAAAATTCTTAGAATTTCTTTTAGTCTGTACTATGTTTTCAAAACATAGTCTTTACTCTCGGCTTTACAATTTCTTGTTGTTCGACGGGCGATTGTAGGATGTCTTGAAGAGGGTGGGAACTTGCAATTAGTAGTGGGTCTAATGTTATAATTAAGATGATTGTGAGGGTGATGATTGGCGGGAAAATTATTGTTTTAATATTGAGGTGGAATATCCCATTTGATGCTAGTCTAGTTATATAAGTAGTGCTAATACCCCGCCTAGAAAGATTAGAAAAAGTATGTAAGAGAATCATGTGGATTCTGAAAGAGTATTGATTGATGTAATAGTTGCATTAATTATTGGTGTGAGACCCATTGATAATGGATGGGTTAATCCGCTGAACAGGAAAGTTAGTAGGGCTACAATTAGTAATAAAATTACTGTTAATTTAATATCAAGAGATAGTTTATTAAAAATGTTAGTTTTGGGGACTAAGGATAAGTATTGTGACATTTTCTCTTAATACTCTTAGGGTAAAATTAACCCATTTATGATATACAAGACCATTATTTTTATTAAACTATGAAAGGTTATGTCAATATTAGTTTATTTTACTTGTTCTGTTTTATTATTTATTTTGAGTGTATGATGTTTTGTTGCTCAACGAAAGTATTTATTAATAGTTCTTCTTAGTTTAGAAATAATTCTTTTGAGAATATTTTAATACTTTTTTAGGAGTTGATGGAATTTTATAATGGAATTTGTTTTAGTCTTTTGTTTTTAACTTTTTGTGATTGTGAGGGTAGCCTAGGTTTATCTATTTTGGTCTCTATCGCTCGTAGCCATGGTAATGATTAAGGTTCTTTAATTGTGTTGCGATGTTAAAATATTTATTGTTTATGGTGTTTTTATTCCCAGTAGGATTTATAGGTAAAATATGATGAGTTCTTCAATTTTTTTTGTTTGTTGCTTTTTTCTTGTTAATTTTTAGTGGTTGTTTTATAGTACAACCTTGATGTTTGGGGTATAACTTTTGTTTTGATAATTTGTCTTATTTTTTTAGTTTTGTTGAGTGTATGGATTGTTATTTTGATACTTATGGCTAGAGAAAAAGTCTTATTTTTTATTTTTATAATGTTAGTTTTATCGGGTTAGTTTTAGTATTGCTTTTTTGTTTTGTTTGAGTTTTATTTCCTCTAATCTTTTCATATTTTATTTGTTTTTGGGGGGTCTCAAATACCTACTTTGTTTTTAATTTTTGGTTGGGGGTATCAGCCTGAACGGATTCAGGTGGGATTTTATATACTATTATATACTTTATTGGCTTCTTTGCCTGTACTTGTTGGTATTATTTATTTAGAAGGGGCTCGTGGTAGTCTTATTTTTTTATAATTTGTGATTCGTTAATTTTAATATTTGTTTATTTGATTGTTTATGATATTGTGCAATACTTTTAGCTTTTTTGGTTAAAATTCTTATATTTTTTGTTCATTTATGATTAGCTAGTTCGTATGGGGAGGCACCTGTTAGTGGATCCATAGTTCTTGCGGGGGGGGGGATATGGTTTGTTGCGTGTTTCTCCTTATTTAGAGATGATTGCTATTAGGTTAAATTTATTATGATTCGGAGTTAGAGTTATCGGAATTTGAGTTATTAGTTTAGTTTGTTTGCATCAGGTGGATGTTAAGTCTTTAATTGCTTATTCTCCTGTTGCTCATATGGGGTTGGTGTTGATGGGCATTATAACTATGGGCATTTGAGGGTTTAAGGGGACTTTAATTTTAATGATTGGTCATGGATTATGCTGTTCTGGTCTATTCTGCTTGGCTAATGTTTCTTATGAACGTTTAGGTAGTCGAATTTTATTTACAATAAGGATATAATATCTTTTATGCCTAGTATGGCTTTTTGGTGATTTTTACTTAGTATTGGCAATATGACTGCTCCTCGTAGTTTAAATTTATTAGGAGAAATTAGTTTATTAAATAGTGTTTTCGGGTGATCTCTTTTGACTATAGGATTAGGTTTAATATTATTTTTAGATCTGCTTATACTTTGTATTTATATTTTTACACTCAACATTGTAAGTACTATTCTGGTTTATATTCGTGTGGGGGGGGGAGTGTTCGTGAACATTATATTTTATTTCTTCATTGATTTCCTGTAAATCTTTTATTTTTTTTGTTGGGCCAAGTTTTTTATGGTTTTAGATTTAATTGATTGATGCTGCCTAGGTAGTTTAGTTAAAATTTCGGTTTGTGGCGGTCAAGAAGGTTTAGTAGTGACTCTTGGGCTGCGATATGGACATATCCTATTTGTGTTATTTCTCTTGTATTTCTTTTAATTTTTAGTTCGTCTTTTTCATTTGAGGTAATTATTTAATGATTTTTGATACTACTTTGTTTATTGAATGAGAACATATTAGAGTTAATAGAAGTTATGTGGTTATAACTATTTTATTGGATTGGATGTCTTTATTTTTTATGAGATTTGTATTATATATTTCTAGTACGGTTATTTCTTATAGAGGTCAATATATATCTGGTGATTTTTATATTAACCGCTTTATTTTTTTAGTGCTTATGTTTGTATTATCAATATATTATTAATTATTTCTCCTAATATTATTAGTATTTTACTGGGATGGGATGGGCTTGGTCTAGTCTCATATTGTTTAGTAATTTACTACCAAAATGTGCGGTGTTACAATGCTGGTATATTAACTGCCTTATCTAATCGAATTGGGGATGTTTGTATTTTACTTGCGATTGCTTGAATAGTAAATTATGGGAGTTGAAATTACATTTTTTTATTTGGGTGGCTCACATTATGGAAGCGAAATATCAATTATTGTTACTTTTGTTGTGCTGGCTGGGATAACAAACATAGTTCAAATTCCTTTTTCAGCATGGCTGGCTACAGCGATGGCTGCCCCAACCCCGGTTTCTGCTTTAGTCCATTCTTCTACTTTGGTTACTGCTGGGGTTTATTTAATAATTCGTTTTAGCAATGTTTTACTACTTCTTTCTGGTTTAACTATGTTTATGGCGGGGACCGGGGCTAACTATGAATACGATTTAAGGAAAATTATTGCTTTATCCACTTTGAGTCTATTAGGGTTAATAATAATGATTTTAACAATAGGGTTTTCTATATTAGCTTTTTCTCATTTATTAACACAATGTATTTTCGGGCCTTATTGTCTTTATGCGCAGGGACAATCGTTCATGGGGTAGGACATACTTAAGATATTCGATGTATATCAAATACCATTGACTTTGTCTTGTTTAAACACAGCTAATTTAACTCTTTTTTTAGCTGGGTTTTGTTCTAGGGATTTAATTTTGGAAATTGGAACGATAGCATGAATTGATTTAATTAGATTTTTTATTGTTTTTTTAAACGGGATTAACTGTGTTATTTGTTCGTTTAAGATATTATCTAACTGGGGTGGGATTTGCTGTTAGTGGTTGTCACGGGACAGGTGATAATGCTAATTTATTTATAGTGCGAGGAATATTGGGTCTTATTGGGGATTCTATTTTAGGTGGGGCTAGCATAATATGCTTATTATTTTCTTGTCCGCTTGTGGTATTTTAATAAACAAATATTAAAATTAACGAATCACAAATTATAAAAAATAAGACTACCACGAGCCCCTTCTAAATAAATAATACCAACAAGTAGAGGCAAAGAAGCCAATAAAGTATATAATAGCAAATAAAATTCCGCCTGAATCTGTTCGGGCTGATCCCCCAACCAAAAATTAAAAACACAGTAGGAATTTGAGACCCCCCAAAAAACAAATAAAATATGAAAAGATTAGAGGAAATAAAACTCAAACAAAACAAAAAACGCAATACTAAAACTAACCCGATAAAACTAACATTATAAAAATAAAAAATAAGATTTTTCTCTAGCCATAAGTATCAAAATAAGACACTACACTCAAGAAAACTAAAAAATAAGACAAATTATCAAATCAAAAGTTATACCCCAAACATCAAGGTTGTACTATAAAACAACCACTAAAAATTAAGAAGAAAGAAGCAACAAACAAAAAATTTTGAAGAACTCATATTTTACCTATAAATCCAACTGGTATTAAAAACATCATAAACAATAAATATTTTAACATCGCAACACAATTAAAGAACCTAAATAATAATTGCGCCTTAAAATGGGGGCTTTATTTGTTAGTGGTGTTGGGGTTTGGGTTGGGGTTTTATTGGGAGATTCTCGTTTAGGTAATAATCAAGTAGTGTTTGGGGGGCTTATTTTTTTATAAGTATAATAGGTTCTATATGGTTCTTACCTTATTTATCTACCAATTATTGTATCCGATTACCTCTTTATGCTGGGGGGGGGGCTATAATAAAGTTGTTGACCAGGGGTGAATACAGATATTAGGAGCTCAGGGGGTTTATAGCGAATAGTTCTGTCCTAATTAGCAAGATGCATTTTAACGAATTTAGATTGCATTTTTTTTTTCATTTATTTTAATTATATTTTTAACTGTTATTATTTTTATTATTTATTTGAATAGGTTATGTTTAAAACATAGCATTGAAGATGCTAAAAAGAGTAGCTCTGCAAATGTTGGCACTCCCTAAGAAAATGTTCTCATTTTTATCTTGAAAAGGTAGTATAAATTGCTATACTGAGGTAATTAATAAATGTTTAATTGAAGAGGTAATAACGGGGTTTAACCAATAAAGATAAAATTTAGCAGCTATTTCTTGTTAAATTAACTACTTTCCTCCTTAGTGGGGGTTATTTGGGTTTACCCAGTTTTGTTATTAACAGTAACATGCCTTTGATTTGGCTTCCAACCAATAAAGTAGTGTTTTTTTTTGTAATTTTCCTAGCCCTACCTGGAGTTAAAACTTCAATAATATATAACATTTAAAATAGGCCATTAACTATAAGGCCTATGATTTGTTTGGGGGTTCGATTTCGACTAGGCAGGACTGGGGCTCCTATAGACCCTCCAGTTACACCCATTATTGTAGTTTGGTGAAGAATCTAGCAATAGGATCTAAACCAGAAATTGACGACAAGTGACCAAACATATGCAACATTTAATTCATTTATTATAACGTTGTTTCTCTGCTGCAACTACAAAAATCGAAGATACATACACACCAGTAGGCCAACGACTACGGCCTTCGGAAAATTTATTTTGCCAGGCATGGCGTCACCGTTTTTATAAAACAGAATGAATTGTTCTTTATTCTTATTACACGTACAATATTATTTGAGGCCTCGCCTGTTCTCTACAATAGATACATTAACCTTTCTTGACATTTGTAATTTTTCCTGGTCTAACAAAACAACAATTCCTGAATGAAGGATTTACAAGCATAATTATGTATACACACAATCACGTAAATCTAAAAGCTCCCACTTACACCCCTGCTTCTATCTTTTTTATTTAAGTCCACAGCAAATCAAGGTGGGCTGTCCTAGACTTCTTCTACCCTTTGAAAGCATTCTTTATGCCTTTTAGGTATCTAAAGTTTCTGGCTGTGGAGAGGGGCGGGAAAGGAATCGGTATGGTGTCCGCTAGGGCTTATGCTGAAGGTGTCATCCCGACCTTTGCCTGGTTTCAATGAGAAAAACCTCAATCAGGATGGTCAGCCGCTGGGATCTAGCCCATGATTTCCCAAACTCTACATCAAAGCTCTGCAACTAAGCTATGTCGGCTCGGTCCGTAGCTTCTATAGTCTTGTAGGAGACAAGTTAATCTCATGATACGGTAATACTAACAACTTATTGTATTTCCCTGGCCGAAAAATAAACAGTTAATTCAGCAATGATAAGATGAATACGTTTTTCTGAATTTAGCGGGAAAACGGACACAAAGTTGTATGGAATGTACTGTAGGAAATGTGATGTTGATCTTTGCATATGTGATTGATTTGAAATTTAACATATCAAAGGCCAATATTGGGAATGTTACGGCAAATATTCGGTTAATAGAATATAGCATGGCACATTTGATCAGATAGACTTAATATATAACACATGTAGACCATTGGTAGAGCATTGGCGTAGTATTCGGGAGGTCGTGAGTTCAATATCCCAGCGGCCGACCATCCTGATCGAGGTTTTCCAGGCTTTTGCCTCAGTCACACCAAGCAAATGCCGGAATTGCATCTTGTTTCGATCTTATTCCAGTGGTATTCATTCCTTTCGTTTTGATCGCTTCATTTCCATTCCTTGTTATTCCGATCGGCTTTATTCCCGTCGGTGTTATTCCATCAGAAACATTTCAATTTCGGAATCAACAATTCAGACTTTGGGCCAATATCTTGGCGAACCCTTTTCCCTTCCCCTAACCCGATCTGAGCCTTAGATGCCTAAAAACCATCAATAAAAAGTCATACCCCTTCCCTAAAATAATAACGTTATCAGTAGTGGTGCATGGGTTGTATGTTCTTCAGAATATAGTTTGAATTTATTTTAATGGTTCACTCATCAGTTGTTTGTAACTCTGTCGCTGTCTTTCTCTGACACACTCACGCGCGCGCGCGAGCTCCGCAACTCAACCTGCTTGCACTGGTTTTTAAGGAACAACAAATTCCTCATTTTAAAAATTAAAACAAAATCGAAAGAACAAGCGTTTTTTCTTGATGTTGTAATCGACCAATGAAAATTGATTTATTGGTCATGTGTGTTTCTTCTGTCAAGTTGGTACTTACGGGTGGGTGTGTTCGAAGTTTCGTGCTTAGGGAATAAATCCTCCTTTGTGTCATGTAAATAGGACAATTGCGAGGCGAGGAGTGACCGTTCGAAGTGATTCTTATGAAATTAAGCTAATATTAATATTTCGATACCACTGATTTATTGCTCATCACAATCACAAGTAAGTATAACTAAATATTGTACGCTGAATTACGAGACAGAATAATATTCAACCAAAATATTCCCCTCGTAGTTCGGTACGAGGGGACAAAATGTGATGCTTCAATTTCCCCCATAAAAAGTTGAACATTTCCTTGATTGTTTAAAGTAAAATAAAGCTGTAGCTACTACTTAATTATGGCCTCATCGGAAAGAATTTTGAGTTTTTTAGAAATTAAATTATTTTATCTTTATATTTAATGTAAACCAATAAAAAAAATGGTGGAAATAATCGCTGCATAAAATGGTTGTGTTTTTTTTTGCTATCTTAGTGACCACATTTGTGTTCAATCAACACAAGAAACGTGTTGAATTCGGGGATTCTCAGGATTCTCTTTGTACTAGTAGGACAACCACCCATTGCGTTGAACCACCGAGGTCAACACCATTTGTTGAGTTGATACAACAAAAGAAAAGCATTGGTTGTCGCCCTGGGACATCGGAAAACGAGTATATAATGCCTTTTGAAGAGGCAGATTTTCTCGTCTCTTCTGAACAAAAATAATCATTTCTGAAACTGCTTTTATTTGCGTGTCTAGCATAATTCTGAAATTTCTTTTCATGCCTATTTCTACAGCAAGTAATTTCACAATACATGCCCAGCATATTGTTTTGCACGGTCCTTTTTAAATGATAATTTCACTCTACTTCACTCAACAGCACGCAACATAAATGCCTATTCTAAAGAAAAGAATAATATTTTAGATGTATTTCTTAAGTTAAAATGTGGACGTACTTGTTGCCCATTTAACTGCGTAAATTTGATTTCTATGCATTGCATGACCTAGACTCTCTGAGCCCGCCTCAGCCAGAGCGGGCCAAAGAGCGATATTTCAGGAAAACAATAGCCATTGGTTGGAAGGCGCTTGACGTATCTATACGGACCGATGAGAATGTGTTTGTAGCGAGAGCATAGGGAAGCCCATAATAACGATGGATATAAATAAATTTTTCACCTGATGATTATATTGGGCTATGACAAAAATACTTGTTTTTTTAATTTTCATGTTTTTGATAATGAGTGTAGACTATTAAACTGCATAAAAATAAACGACGTTTTCTAAATAGTAAGGCAAATATTTCAGTTAACTTTATTTTAAATGAAATCTCATGGGACTCTAACGAAATTGATTTTAGAACCTTAATATCAACTTTAGAAATGTTTCATTGCAATAGAGAGATAGATAGGGTAATGATGATAGTCTTGTTTCAGTTAATAATAAACATATCCGTACTTCCTTTCGGAAAATGTTTGTGACCTAGGCTATTAAGTTTACGACCAATGTGCATGCTATTTATAAATTTCTCTCTCTCTCTCTCTCTCTCTCTCTCTCTCTCTCTCTCTCACACACACACACAAACACATAAGCAAAGGTGTCATTTAAGTATTACGTAAACTTTCAAGGGGTTCAAGTTTTGTTTATATTATCTGGTAATAGGAGAAGAGGTTCATAAATACTTTGGTAAACTTTATTTTTATATGGGCCAGTCTAGTAACTTTCGACTTGGGGCCGTCACGATTCGCGTTTTAGCTGTTAAAATCCACTCTCATGCCCCTGCCAGGATTCGAACCCGGGACCTTCGAGGGAAGAAGATCAGAGCAACATAATTACGTCAGATTTACTTAAAATTATATTAGAGTAGATTTAAAGATTGAGACTTTTTGGATCAAAATAACGATAAGAATTGAATTTAATTTATTTTGTGCCTTTAGGCCGATAATGATAAGAAATTTGGCAGGTCTCTCATAAGCACGAGGCCACCTCCTTATTTTTGCCTAACTGATTAAAATGAACTTAAGTAATACTTGGGCGCTATCATATTGCAAATTAACCTACAGATATACAAGCCCGCAGCCACGCGGAAGGGGTCATCCCCACGGAAAATTTTCTTGGTCCCACTACGCCATAAAATTTAATTTTATGTGTGTAAATGGCGATAAAACAACGATTCCGGCTTACTCTCTGTGTGGGTGTCACCCCCAAAACTGAGAGCCCTGCGGTCAAAAATCGATAAAAACCGTAAAAACTCCACTTAGACCCTCCCAATTTTGACTTTAAACCACCCTCTAAATTGAAAATAATCCTGGCGGAATCACTTAGGTAAAAAAAAAAGACAAAAAAATATATACCGGGTGTATGAATAAGCAGTTTCCGGTTTAACTAAGAGATGGCGCCAATGAAAAGTACGCAGCGTGGTAATATGACACATACGTCACCTTATTCGTCTGACATTAAACTACAAACACACACAACTTGAGTCCGCCAACAACTAGCGTCTTTGTGTTATCGTTCAGTGACCGTGTCGAAATTTGTGCCTGAAAAAAACATTTGCGGCACGCATTGCTTTTCTTATTTATTCAAAATAAAAAGGCTGTTGAAAGTTATCGTTTGTCGAAACATATGTTGAACACGCTCCATCGATTAGAACATGTGAGACACGGTTTCGACAATTTAAAAGTGGTGATTTCAATGTGAAAGATAATGAGCGCTCTGATAGACCACAGAAGTGCGAACACGAGCAATTGCAGGAGTTTTTGGATGATGACCCAACTCAAACTCAACAGCAATTTGGCAAAAGCATTAAACGTGTCACAAGAAACAATCAGCAGACGTTTACAATGGGAAAGATCAATAAACTGGGCAAATGGGTCCCACACGATTTAAATGAACGTCAAATGAAAAATCGCAAAGTCGCTTGTGAAGTGTTGCTTCAACGCCACGAAAGAAAATCATTTTTGTATCGAATTGTGACGGATGACGAAAAATTTATTTATTTTGAAAACCCGAAGCGGAAAAATCGTGGCTTTCATCTGGCGAAGCCGGTCCTTCCGCACCCAGGCCAAATCGCTTCGGCAAGAAGACCATGCTTTGTGTCTGGTGGGACCAGAGCGGTATTGTGTATTATGAACTCTTGAAGCCCAGCGAAACCGTTAATGCACAACGGTATCGTCAACAAATGATTAATTTAAATCACACATTGATCGAAAGACGACCGGAATGGGCCAGAAGACATGGCAAAATGATTGTGTTACACGACAATGCGCCGCCGTCTCACACAGCAAAACCATTGAAAGACACCTTGAAATCGCTTGGATGGGACATCCTTCCGCATCGTTCCAAGAATATATATTTTTATATATACCATACAAAAGTCGACGGTGGTGGTGCTATACCTGAACAATACGGTGGATGGTGATACATATGAATTACGTATTGAGGACGAATTTTGTATAAAAACATTGTCTCTACAACAAAATTCTTTTTGGCGGGGGGAATGTCAGGGATATTTGTCGATCCGAAGACCGTATCTATATTTATTGAAAGACATTCATATTGACAACGAATATTCCTCCATCTATTCTTGTTTGTTCTCATAACTCGTTGTCCATTTTTCAGTCTTACCGTCTGATTTAAGTTTGAAATCTTTAAAATTCTATTATTTTTCTATTTCCACACCTGACGTCTTCAATACTTGTATCAAGAGTTTTCAATTCCACTATTTATGGAAACACTCAAGACCACTGTGACTCCAGTCCCTTATTGGTTGAATTCTTATTACGTCAGAACGGTGTGTTTATGTATGTTGTTTGCATCGGAATGTAATAAAGTAATAATAATAAAATCTGTTTAAACACATACTTTTCATAAACATTTCGTACTAAAAAAATAATATATATATATATATATATATATATATATATATATATATATATATATATATATTGTTTATGCATGATAATGGCTGATTTTCATGAAAGTATGCGTTGCGTGCTTTGCTAGCGATTTGGGTGAGTAGCCAATTAAAACACATATTTTCGTAACCTACTAATGATTTTATACCTTCTCCCAAATTTGGCTTTTCTAACTCGAGGAGTTTAGGCTATGCACTCTATACAACAATAGTTTTGGCGGCCGTTTTGTATCCAAGATGGCGACCTTTTTCAAAATGATGTAAGATTTTTTTAAAATTACTCTTCATAACACACCTTAATGTCGAATTTCGTATCTCTATCTCAAACGGTGTTGAAAATTAATTTTTCGGGTCCGCCATTTTGGATCCAAGATGGCGTCCTTGGAGACATTTTGAAATATTTTCGTAACTAGTAGTGATAATGTACCATTATGCCAAATTTCGTTTTATTAGCTCCAGACCCTTAGGCTGTGTATCGGCTACTCAGGTCTTCCCGTTTCAGGTGAGACATAATTATTTTTTTTCAATCTCAAGAATAATAAATTTAAAAAGAAATCTTTAAAACAATACAAAAGGATTTTTAAAAAGCACGCTTTTTAAGCAAAGAAAATTTGACTATAAAGTAAAAAAGAATATAGTAAATGTATGAAACGGAAAATAAAAGCGTAGGTGCGCTTAGATATTATGATATTATGATAAGGTAAACAAGAACACCCACGCTTCTATTTTCCGATTCATAAATATATTAGTTTTTACTTTTTAGTCCATTTTTCTTTGCTTAAAAATCTTGTTTTAAAAAAAAAATCCTATTTTTAGTCTTAAGCTTAGCTAGAGACAATTTTATTTTCCCTATTTCAGTGATGTTAATGCCTTCATGCTTTTATCAAATCCGTTCTAAAATGTCGAACAAAAAGCGACAAACATTATTTTGCATTGACAAACATGGATTGAACATGAATTATTACTATTTTCTTCCCAAGCAATGACCTCTATCCAAAAGCGATACAGGACTGATTGCTGCAATTAAAATTTCATGAATATTTGAAGCCAGCGAGCGGAGAGGATACCTAATCTCGTTTGTCCACTTCCAGTCTAAACCAATATGGACCAAATTTTCGGTTCTCAGTTTTCTATTCTTGATATCGCTGTGCGGCCCGTTTTTTATTTATGTCTTAATTCTTGCCAAAAATACGTAAATATTATTTGTACTATTTTGTATTAGCCCTACCTGCAGACTACATTATCTAAGGAATTAAGATTTAAATCTAAAAATGGGCCGCACAGCGATAAGAAGGAGTGAAGAAGCGTATAAAACTGAGTTAGGACTGAAAATCGTATCCATATGGATTAGACCGGAAGTGGTCAAAGGAGTTTAAATATTTGCTCTGGCGTCTAACTTTTGACACAAAGCAGTCTCATTCCAGTATCGTTACGTAGAAGTCGATGGTCCTAAGCGGGTGATCATCTAAAGAAGATCAAACTTCTTCTTATTCTTTTTTCTTTTTCTTTTTTTTTTTTGTAAAGTGCGCTTCAAAACACTTCGTTTAATGGACCCCGGTGGGAACTGAAGCTATGACCACAAGTCCAGAATCGACAATCGTCGACGTTTAGACTTTAGCGATAGCGAACATTTTAATCGAAATGCCAAGTTGGTTTTATATACCTTAGTGATTATCGTGCGCCAGTAAATCTAACTTGTTTGAAAGCTAATAAACTACACTATCATTACCGAACGGTCGTGCTAAGTGGTAAGGCATTGGCGTAGCGTTAGAGAGGTCGGGGGTTCGATCCGAGCGGTTGAACATTCTGACTGAGGTTTTTCCAGGGTTTTTGCTCTGTCATACCAGTAACTACCGGGATGGCATCTTCAACATAGGCTGACTCCTTCCCGAATCGTTTCCCCTCCCTTATTCTGGCCTGAGCCATGATGTCTAAAGGCCGTAAATACAATTCAAATTCTTGTTTCACTATCATTTGGCACGCAACTGACACGTTCACAATGTAAGGAATTGAAAATATTTTCTGTCATGTTTCGTGTCATATACAGAAAAAGAACTGATTTATTTTTAATACAATACATTTTAAATGTCACTTTTATCTCTTTACTTCTTAACTCCTAAATAAAATATTTCAAAACATCCACTCGAAATATCAGAAAAAACATTCATATACTAAACAAACACTGTATTTAAGCATTTTTTTTTACATTTTGTGCTAACATTAGCAACTTACCAATAAATGCCTTAAGCCTTAGATGCACCAAAGTGAAAAATCAATTCAATTCGATTCAATTGACCAACAAATATATTTCCTTATCTGACACTACAGTTCGCCATTTTGACCAAACATCCGAATTGAGATTATTTTCTAGCTGGATCTGCATTTCCCATATCTTCCATAAATCTTCACCATCTATTATGTTCAATCACCTACATTCAATTGTTTTCCTTTCCGGGTTGTACCATGGATTTTGATACGGGAGGCGGATCGACTGGCCCAATACAATTAAGGTGGATCAAGCTGACGTTTTTTTTATTAATCTTGCCTCGTGAATTGGGATTTACTTGCGTCTTATTGGTTGGCCTATGCCTGGGTGTGTGGAAGCAAAGTTTCCATAGTAGCACGAAAAAAAAACACTATTTTTTTTCCGGCGATCCTTTTTCCGTTCTTTTTAACACTAGTACGGTCGCTGTATTTCTTTTACGCATTCAGTTTAATGAATTCTATATTCTCTGTTGCATTTTTTTCTTAAACGCTAAATCTGGAGACGTTTGAGTAGGCACGTATCAACGAGAAAAACTAGTGTGGTTAGCGGGAAGTTTGGTAGTTCACGGCCACGACCTCGTCTACACCCTAACTGTGCCCCAGAAGTTGAAAATGGACTACATTCTTACGGCTAGTATTTAGTACAACGGTCACCAATTGTAGGTCAACGTATAAACAAGGTACGTACAACAGAATAAGTGAGAAGGTATGTTCATCAGGCGCTTCCGAAGTTCAGAATCATGTTCTAACGGTTTTTGCGACAGCGACGTCACGGGCGGATAGCACATAGGGAACCTTTCAATAGGCGGAGGGAAAATAATTTATTATTGCCGTTTGAGTGCGAATTTTTTGATACAGTAAAAACTGTTACAATCTGCAATATATAGGCTAAAAATAAAAAATATTTTGCTTCAATAGCTGTAGTAGTTTCAGAGCTGCAGCCTGTTATTTGATTCGAATCGTCAATTTTTCATCAGTTTATAATAAAAATGGTTTTATAAAAATCTTTTGAATGGGAATTTTTTGATACAAAAATGACCACTTCCCCCACCCAAGATCAACATTTTTGCTGTCAATTCTTCAGTTTCTTTGAACATTTTAAAATGATGATGAATGGTGTTTAATAATCAGAAGGGTGGTTAGACCGGAAAAGAGCGAATATATTCCACAAAATGTTCATTTTATTCTATTTCTCCTTTCTTTTGAGCTACTTTGTTATGTTCTTGAAGTATATATTGATTTTTCTTTTTAAACTTATGTCAATTAGAAGGTCTTATTAGCTGATCTATTAGAATAATACAGGGGCACTGCGCGAACTGATAAACACCACGGACTATGTTGATGGACCACGAAAGTTTTAAATCTTCTCCTTGACTGGTAAAGATATTTTTTTAATGATGTATTAAGAATGGGCAAAGGTTTGTAAGGAATTGACCTTTCTTGTCGTCTGAAGGCCCTTTCAGGACTTTAGGGTAAAACAAAATCCCACTTCCCGAATTTTTCGTGAAGTTTATACCAATGCTTTCTTTTGTTTATGATACTGACAACAAGATCTCGCTGATTTCTCTGCTAGTATAACATGTACACAGTAATCAAGAATGAAAACATGGAAATGTAAAATACAAGATTTTTACATTCTTTTTTCTTTAGTTCACAATGGTTCGTGGTGTCCTCAAATTTTGCACGTCCTTATTAACTTATTTCCCGACGTCACGCAATGATGAAATTTGCACAGCGACGTAAGTTGGGCGACAATACAATATTATATTGTTACATTCATATAGTTTTATATTTTAAAAGCATATTATAATATATCTTTTTAATATGGACTTATTTAGCCTAAAATAAATACTAACCTGCAACGATCTGTCGTTTGACTGGTTGCAGAATGCTTTAGGATTTGGGTCAGGAAATATTAGCTTGAGAGAAACTATACGAACACAGAAATAACTAAAAAATAAAGACATACTTTTCTTATACAATTCGTACTAAAATGTGAAAAATAATTTTGTTTATGAATGACTAAAAAGAAAAGCATGGGGCGCGCCAATTCAAGAACTTATAAAGTGACTGTATATTAGAGCGCACGCATGCTTTTGTTTTTAGTCATGCATAAAAAATTATTTTTCACTTTTTAATACATATTGTTTTTAAAAATGTGTGTCTTAAAAAGTATTTCTTATTATTTTTTTACTCACATCGCTTTGAGTAAAAAGAAAATCTGAAGTAACTACTGAAAGGTTATTTCTGAAGCATCACATTTTATAGAGATGTCTGGTAGATTTACTGTAATCAAAATAATCTTGCCCGTACAAGGAAAACATACGACACTAGGAATTTTGAAAGGAGTGGGAATTTCATTACAAGCAAAACTTTATCTTTTATACTGCAATTTTTCCTTATATAGATATATGTGGCAATGCTACTGAATTTATATACTCTTATTCCTTATTATATCAAAAAATTCCCATCCAGACAGCCATAATAAATTATTTAAGGATAAAAAATTCACTATCCAACTCAAATAACAGGCTGTAGCTCTGAAAATACTGTAGGTATTGAAACCAAATCTGTCTCATATTATAGGCAATATAGCGTAGATTATAACAGTTTTTTGGTTTATCAAAAAATTCCTATCCAAAAGACCACAATAAATTATTTCTCACCACCTCTTAAGAAATTTCCTATGCGCTATCCGCCTGTGACGTAAAGGAGGTGTGGTTTCCGAAGGGACACGAGCGCACTCCGAAGTTCAGATGAACAGCCCCTGCGTATAAAGAGGGTGACTAATTTAAGTAACTATTTAATTCGTTCCATACAGGGTTTTACTTATTCGTACATTGTGATGTAGAACATGCCATGAGTAAGAATCTTTTAACTATATAAAAATTACTCGACAAATTTACATGACTTTTGTATAATTGAAAAAATACAATGAACAGTGCATACCAACTTTACATGCATTTTTTTTTTGGTGGGGGGGGAGCGAAATTGAAAAGCAAAATTAACAAATATATTACTAAAATTAACTATTTAAAAATTCCTCCCACATATAATAATACACTTCGTTCTGATAATACATTGTAAAATAATATAATAAATTTCCAACTATTTGTACATTTTCTTACCTCAATAGGAAGTTTAGTGCAGAAGGAAATATGCTTTTACAAATAGGTTTTAGTAAAGGCAGAAATTTGTGTGGTGGTGTTTGAATGTTTTCTCTGCAGCTGCTTCACTCTTCATGCTAATCTAATTGCTTATTAAATTTATTCAAATTTTGTCTTGTGTACTAATCTAAACTTCCAAATGTGGGCAGGATTCTGGATCCTTGCCATACCCTTCCTTCGTTTTTACGTGGTTTGTAACATATACAAGTTCTAGCGCTTTCTGACCGAAATTTGAAGGTTCTCAAACGCTTTTTAACAAGCATTTGCACTTGTGAGTAATCAACCATGTTTAACAGACCAATAGTCTAGTAACCTGAGAGCTATATATCCACGCGAGAAGTGTGTTAGATTAGATTAGAACCAGGCGTCTGTACGGTACATCCTTATTTAGCGCAAACTTATAGTCAACTATTTGTCAACAGCATTCTGCGTAGACGTGCAGGTTATATCTCGAAGCAAGGTAAGTAAATTATCAAGAAGATATATATTTGGAAATTAGCTCAATAAATGTGGGATAATTGATTACTATTGAATATAATAATGTTTATCGGAAGTTCTCTTAACAAATCCTGTCAGTGTGATTAATTTTCCTGAAAATCTTACGTTAAGAACAGAGCAGTATTGTACGGCATTCGTAACCAACGACTTATACTTTATTAGGCAAGAAATTTGCTTATGAATTTATCTTTATGGAGTGAGAATGTTGTGCAAAAAGCTCGAGTCCTTTGGAAGTTTCCACAGACATTTTAAAAGAGGAAACAATGTTCAGTGTAAAGCACCACAAAGTACAAATTACGGTTAGTGTACAAGGGTATATACAAATTATGTCTTGACATTTTACCAGTGTTAAAGTATATATTTTCTGAATGTAAAACTAAGACTAGAAATGAGAATACAAATATTTATATCCCGTATTTTTTTTTTTATTTTGCTGGAGTTTTAATATTCGGATGTTATTCTGAATCCACGCTCTTTAAAAATAATTGCATTAATTAAAATTTAGATATGATTTTTAAGAGTTTCAAAGCATATTCATGTGCTATGGACAAGAGCCAGGAAGAATAATAAAGTTTTTTTTATTTTTTTAGACAAGTCATAAAACAAACATGAAATAAAGCTTTTTACATATTTTAGAAGGGACTATAATATTAAAGTTGTTCTTCCAATATTTTCTCTCTTTTCTCCGGGATCAGCTGTCATCTACAATAAACACGATTGCTTTGAACCATTATTTTATATAGATTTTTTTTTTGTAATTTGAAATATTGTTTTATAATTATTAGCATCGCTTATTTACGTAATGAGGTTTAGCCACATGTAAGTATACATATGTCAATTCCAAAATGCAAAAATTAAAAAAAAATGTAAGTAAGGTGTAGAAGACGCGAGTTAATACAAAGTATCACAGTAAATGTTACAGCGACCTCCGTCCCGCAGGTAAACTATGTGTCGAAGAAGCTTGGCTTCCATACCCCAGAAGGTCTTCCAAGGACTTCTACGCTGCAGCATGTCTGAACGCCCATGTAGGCCCATACGTGATTCAGCAATAGTTCTGTTCCGTTTTTGACATACTGTGACGCATCGCCCAAAACGGTAGATTTAATAATTTGCTACCTCTACCTAACGATACTTATTGGTCAAATGCGGGGCTGCTATATTATATGTTTTACTACTTTTGCTTTTTAATAGTTATCTGAGTGTCCAACTATTCTTTCAATTCATTACTAATTCAACACTTTTTTTTGTTCGTTACAGATACGTTTAGCATTAGATGTGGTGTACTTGATGTGTATTATTGAAGGAAATAAGAAATATGGAATTTAGTGGCGTCACAATATTTGACAGCTCCGCGGTCTCGGAAGAGTTCAAAGAAGTGAAAGACGAGAAGATAGAAGTGGCGGGCACTTTTGTTGAGGTAAGTGATTAATTGAGCTAATTTAATGGCCAGTCGTTTCTAAGAACCATATTCAGAGTTTTTATTGAAAACTATTGTCAGAGGTACCATATTTTTCTGGACGGTTTTGTTTTCAATAGCTAAGGACTAACTGCTGAATGTTCAATGTTTATTTGTACATTGTTTCTGTCGTGCGTCAACTCCAGGAATGAACAATTTTCTTTCCACAAGCCAACTACTGACTTAGAAAAAAAAAAAACAAATTACCACCTGATAAAAAAAAAATATATTTTCCAACTTGTCGTGCTGTTCTAAAAACGTTTTATTTCTTTTTGTCATTTTCCGGCACCTGATGATATTTAATCAATAATAAATCATTAAAATATCAGATTTTGGTATAAATAAACATTTTGAAAAATACAACTTCTATTTGTAGCTCGCTGAAACAAAATTCTGTTCCTTAAATATATATGCAATCGATTCTGGCTTGGCGTGAAGATCTTATCTTGCATTACTTTGCTATGGGACGATTTATTGCAACCGAAAATTCATGTTTCTTGCTCGATCTGAGTAACATCGCTAATCACAAGCTTTTCAAATATATATGTTACGTTAAACTAAGAACATGCCTGTTTTATGACACACACACACACACACACACACACACATATATATATATATA